>JAECUM010004374.1:0-95778 GCA_016617855.1 Megalonaias nervosa | reverse complement strand
CGATGACAACCCAACAGGCTATATATTCAACAAGGATACAGAGTGCTGTGAGACCGATGACAACCCAACAGGCTATATATTCAACAAGGATACAGAGTGCTGTGAGACCGATGACAACCCAACAGGCTATATATATTCAACAAGGATACAGAGTGCTGTGAGACCGATGACAACCCAACAGGCTATATATATTCAACAAGAATACAGAGTGCTGTGAGACCGATGACAACCCAACAGGCTATATATTCAACAAGAATACAGAGTGCTGTGAGACCGATGACAACCCAACAGGCTATATATTCAACAAGAATACAGAGTGCTGTGAGACCGATGACAACCCAACAGGCTATATATTCAACAAGAATACAGAGTGCTGTGAGACCGATGACAACCCAACAGGCTATATATTCAACAAGAATACAGAGTGCTGTGAGACCGATGACAACCCAACAGGCTATATATTCAACAAGAATACAGAGTGCTGTGAGACCAATGACAACCCAACAGGTTATATCTTCAACAAGAATACAGAGTGCTGTGAAACCAATGACAACCCAACAGGTTAGATGTTCAACAAGAATATTGAGTACAATGAGACCAATGAAAATCTAACAGGTTAGATGTTCAACAAGAATATTGAGTACAACGAGACCAATGAAAATCTAACAGGTTATATGTTCAACAAGAATATTGAGTACTATGAGACCAATGACAACCCAACAGGTTATATATTCAAAAGCAGGGTAGTCAATAAGAAGGTATTTGAATTGTTAAATGATACAAGCACTTGTAGAACTTAGATTCTTTTATATTTATTCAATACGGTGAAGATATATATACAAGGAATACCTGTTCAATCAAGCACCCAGTGATCAAATTCAAGACATCCTTAATACCTTTCCTGGTAATAGAGTTACCACTGATCTGAGTGTGTGTATATATAATGCTAGCTAGTGTTGTGCTGATATACCGATTAACCATACCCGTGCATAAATACATACTGTGACATGGCATACTAGACAAAACAATAAAGAAAATACATTCTTTTCTATGATATCAAACTACTATGATGATCTGATAAAAACCATCACTTCTTAATATCCACTTCAGAAGTTATTATCATTTTTCAACCCTAGAAGTCAGATTTTGCTGGTTGACAGTCAGAGACTTTGAGTATATTTGGAATGACTGTCAGTGGTACAGGCATGGATAAATACACTATGTAGCCACAACTGCTGTGGTCTCACATTAAAGGCATGTACTCTCTCACCTAATTTCTATACTGATTCATATGTACAATTCATGGCTTACCTGCTGAGGGTGACTTATCATAATATACAATGTAAAGCCAATAATATAAAATGTTCACGTTGGACAAACATAATTATTCCCACTTCCAATCTTCCTCCAGTCTCGAAGTTGCAGAATAGGCCCAATGCGTCCTCGCTTCAAGTCGTCAGAGGTGATGGAGTGGAGACAACCAGTTTGCTGTAAGTTGCGTCCCATGTCCTTGGAGGAGAGGATCCAGTAGTTGAATTGAGGAACTGTCGATTATTGTCACTCAGATGCAACACACAACTTCCGCCTCAACTGTAGCTAGACAGGTGATTAGAAGAACACTGTCTGATCAATCGGTCATTCACGCCATGCTCCAAGGGCTATGCTATTGACAGATTCAGTTTCACTAATGTTCATATATTTAAAGGTCAACGCTGTGACTATAGAGCAAGAGTCTGTCAAGCAGGATTTCTTCTTAGCTCGTGAATATCATTCTGTGTAGCCCTGGCTTATGATATTCAAGAAATCAGCATCAAAATCTGTCTCTTTGTAGGACTCGGAGGTGAGTGGTTAGAATGGAGGACGAAAAAACCAACCATTACGAATAGTGTGAGACCTGGTCTCAAAAATAAGAAACAATTCACCCAGAGACTTGAAAAAGGAAATTCATCTGAGTCATGGAAATTGGACAATATTTCTCAGCATTTTGATAGCTAAAGCACTTCAGGGCTTGGTGTGAGAGACAACAAGTCGATCGGCATACTACTTGAAGAGTGTAGCAGAAAAGCTCACTAGGGCAATTGCTTCACTCAAAGCGATTCCTGAAGATATCCTCTGAGGTATTTCCACACAAATCTCAACTCTGCTGACTTGAAAGCTTCCACAGACTTGGCACTAACAACACTCTCATCCAAAGCACAAGTTTTTTGTTTTGGTTTTTTTTAATAAAGAAAGAGTCTTTAAACTGTTAAATTAAATTAAACTTATAACAACATGACATGTAAAATTGTTAGCAACCTGATTGTCTACAAAATTTTTGGTTTCAAAGTCTGTGCGGGATTTAGATTTTTTGCGTCCTTTTCATTTAAGTCTGATTAAGTAATTAGCAGTGTCTATTGCAGGTGCCATACCGATCACTATCTTGAAAAGGTAGATGAGCCTATTGGATTCACATAGTTGTTGAAGGCTAGGGAGTTCCAGAACTTGTAGCATCCTGGATACATAACCTTCATCACGAGTTCTATAATCCTTCTGAATAAATCGTGCAGCTTAGCACTGAATCCTTTCGTCGATGGAGTGTATATCTTTAGCGCCGTAGGGGTCCCATATAGATGAGCCATACTCTAGTGTTGATCGGACCATATATATATATATATATATATATATTCAACAGATATTGTTCAATCTAGAGATTTCGATGGTTGCAGTGCGACAGAGATGCTCGAAAATCTCAGGACGTCTCACAAGTGAAATGAAGCAATATTCGCCGTAAGGGCAAGTTGATTTCCACAAACACTTACAATGTCATGTTCAATTGAGCCACTTAGAGTAACTTGATCAAAGACAGGTTATTAGATATCGCTGTTGATCCTTTCATCCCTAATCCTTTTGTAGTGTTTCACCTTTCAGAAATATGACCACCATGAAAATGGCTGCAAGAGGACATCATTCATCCTCTCATGTAGGCAGGCGGGTCACGATGGATCAACCTGCACAGATTTGTTGTTGTTGTTGTGGGGCTTAACGCCATTTTTCAGCACACGATAGGCTATACATGGCGGCCAGTATTAATGGTGGAGGAAGAAACCGGGAAATCCCCGGAAAGAACCACCGACCCATGAGAAGCTACTGGCAAGCTTTCTCACATATCCACACTCGCCAGACAGAGGTGAGATGGCAGTGATCCGTAACGGAGAGCGCTTTAGACCACTTGGCCACTCGGGGCCCCTAAACCTGCACAGAGAAAGCTTCAAGAGAGAATATTTATCGTACTCCAGAGAATGCCCTAAGTGGAATTTCAAGAATGCTTTCCAGCACGAGAATCCTTTGATACCGCACCAAGGAAATCTCCAAGAAGTCATGTATTTCCTCCAATTCCTTAAATATGTCGAATACTGAGATTAGAAGGCAAATAATGAGAAAAATTCTTCTGCTCAAAGAAATATCTCAATAGATGTCTGCCCTCAGGAATTATCTTCCAAAAATCGTAACTGATTTAATCGAAAGAAAATGATCATAACCTTCAGCAACTTTTTAAAGATGCTGATAGGAATTTTAGCATTACATTACAATCTATTGCCCCTCGTGTGTCCATACACAAAACGTTGACACTCAGCTCAATAAATCTCTCCAAACACTCCAATCAATCACTCTGATCTTGACCATCATATTGAAATTAGCAACACCTTTGTTCTACTTGTTGACTTTAATGTCCAACATGCACTCTGGGGCTGTAAAGAGATCAGTGGGAAAATTGACGATTCCGTTTCGGAACCCAATCTTTGCCGTTTCAAATGATTATTAGTATACCTACATGCATCCGCCACAGAATCCTACTCATCCTTAGACCAGACTATCTACAGTCATTCTTCTGTATTTGGTTTCTCATTGGAAGCTGTAGTCGACCATTTTGAAAGTGATTCCTTCCTAATATACTTCCTTCCAAACTTCAAAGGTTACGGCAGATATTGAAATTAAAAAAGGTAGATTGGAAATGTTTCAGTCTTTCTGGATATCAAATTTGACACTTTATATTTTATATCACGTAATGGACCCAAACCTTAGATTTACAAAACTACTCAAGGGTGATAATAGGGATACAATACCAAGCACTTTGGCAATTCCTAAATGTGTTGGCCAACCATGGTTTGATAATAATTCATGCAAAGACGCCATCAGAGAACGCAAAAAGGTCCGTAAAGCAGATGCTACAGAAGCACAGTTGACTATCTTGTCATACTGAAAGCATCTGTGAATGGTAATTTCCTAAAGAAAGAGCATATAGAAGTGGTCTTTTTGACTGGGAGAAAGCTTATGATACCACATGTATGGACCAAATAATCAAGGGATGAAAGGTCGTATGCCTGTATTTATATTCAACTGTTTGAAAGACAGTAATTGCAAAGAATATGTAGGAATCACCTTTCAGAAAGCTGTCATCAGCACCTGAAGGCAGCATATTGTCATTTACCCTTTTCATTATCAAAATCAAGAACATACTGAAATACCTCAACCAATGAACTGGCTGCTCGTTATATATTGACAACTTTTTAATCTGCAGTAGGTGAAAGAATGCCAGCTAAAGACTTGCTTGCATACGCTTCAGAAATATCAAGACGAAAAGGGGGCTAAAATTTTGAAATATATAACTGTTAATATGCAGTTTTGTCCACAACATGTCTTTCATAATGACCTCAAAACTCCATCTCTGAAATACATTTTTAAAAACCTCCCCTCCACAAAAACAAATTCTGTCATCTTTCAAAGTTTTCTTTCAACGCTGAAAGCATCCCAAAACTGAAATTTGACGTGTTAACTTATTTTATTTTAATAATGTTTTACCATATGCCTCACTGATTTTACATGTTTTATCTTTGTCTTATAATTTATGCCCCTCTTACAAAATATTAACATCTTTACGTTTTATATTCCATCTTGTGTACACTTTTGGAAGGGTTTATCTTCCTAAAATTGGAGTGTAATTCTTCAATTGTTTCTATGTACACTTTTACAACTTCAGTTCTAATATTTCAGCATATTGCCAGTGTGCAAATTATCTAACCTGTATGATAATATTTTTTTTCTATGTTTAATTCGACTTCATATTATCGGGCAACCTCCTTTAGGATGCAGGGAAAGCATTTTTACCACACCAGTGTGTGTGTTTATATATATATATATATATATATATATATATATATATATATATATCCAAAAATGATAGTTTGCCAGAAGATATAAATTTTTTAAAATGTGTTCATTCTTTTTGATTTTTTAAGGATAAGCTAACAGCAACCCACATCTTTGTTACTTAGATCTCATGTGCTACAATGCAGAAATGTAGGAAATTAATTATCTCGTTGAATATATGGCCATAGGTTCCTTACTGTGACGTCACCATTTTAGACCATTAGAGCCTTACACTACTTTGGACCTGTCTATTATATATTTTAAAACTTAGATTGGGCCCTTTGTCAGTGATTATGGTATTGATATGGGTGGCGATGACAATTTGGAAGACAATTATTTAAACCACCACTATCACCACAACAGTTGTGTTCATTCCCATCATCATCATCACTGCTGCAGTTATTATCATCATTTTTGTCATCATAATCGTTCATCATCATCTGCCACATTGGCAGATCTTTAGTAAAAACAAATTGTTGGGACAAAGAAAGGGGGGTAATCAATGCAGGTATGTTAGGGAAATGGCGGTGGGATGGTGGAGCTAGGGAGGGAAGCTTAGAATCAAAATGCCGATGGAAGGAACTGAAACAGTAAAACACTAAGTTTGAAAACTGGGGGAAGGTAAAGGTTACCATTATTGGATATTAAAATACAAACTAAATGAAGTAGTGATGAAATAATGCAAGGAAAAAGTTTCAATTGAACATTGCATGTATTAATTTCTTAAAAACAATAAAATTATTCAAGCAATAATTGCATATTTAAGCCTTTATTATCAAAATACTTATATTATGTGTCCAAGTAAGGTTATTGAAAAAATTCCAGAAATATAACACAAACCAAACAAAACTAAACTGGACACTCTTGGGCCTGAAACAGGTGGCTTTATTACTGATGTAAACAATATACAGATATTTAATCAGTGTTAAAAGAAGCTTTACTGGGATCAACACACATGGCCAGTCTAAATGTTAAAAAGAGGTACAGTGAGGTCACCTGAAGCATGTTTCACTAAAGCATGATTGCAATTATTAGGTATTTGCATTAAACACTAACTTGTTCTCGAAGCTAAATATATCATTTTATTTTGTTTGCTTATAATAATATACGGGTGGATAAATGTTGCATTCTGATGGACTCAGACAAATTTAACTTGCTGGAATGAATAGTCTGGACTGAAAAAGATAGTGTCATTAAATGGAGAGAGAGAGAGAGAGAGAGAGAGAGAGAAAAAAAAAAATTAGCAGTATTAATATGCATGGTATGGAATTGTTCTCACCTGTGGAGGACGTGCGTCGAAGTGTGAGACTTTTTTACTGTTAGGACCGAGAAGCTCCTTGAATTTGTCCTGTTTGTGTTTCTTTTTCTTTTTCCCTCGCTCCGCCCCCGGGGCTAAAAGTCTCTCATCTATTTCAATTATTGGCACAGCGCCTTGTCCATGAAATTTATTTTTTTTATGTAGATTAATATCTTCAAGATGGAAAAGACCTCTATTTCCGGTACTCTTGGGGGTCTGCTTGCCAGAGTCACGTGGAATAGGACTCTGTGAGGTACCGGACCCTGATACTGTTGAGGCGATGTCATCTTGTTTTAATAAACGTTTATCTCGTCTTTCCTTGGAAGAAAATAAAGAGGAGAATAATCCCCCACTGCTGGTTTTATCTTTGCTAGGAGCAGGCGTGTTGTTTTGCTTTTGAATTTCCTGCTTTCTTAATGCTTCTTCAAGAAGTCTTTGGATATCTGAAAGTTACAGAATCCATACTTTGAACATATGGGCAACACAGGTACAAGGCAAGAGCCCCATTTCCAGCATTTGGTTTACACAGGTTTTATTATTCAGCTTGCCTTACAATTCTCAAATTCATTTATCTCAAGAATTTCAAAATGAATCTTGGAATCTCTTGTGGAAATATGTTAACATGTTATTAGCAATAAATAGTTAGATCTAAGACAAGAATTGCAGGTTAGATGGACTTTTGTCACTAACAAAGTCAAAGGTCTAAATGGATAACAAATGAGCCAATCATTTACTTGTTATGAATATAGTGACTAAAGCAGGATAGCAGGCTATAAATTTACAATGAATTCCATGCAGTATGGCGGATGGGCCGTAAAAGTCTTGTTCCGTATGCAAGAATTATATATATGCTAGAGTAAGATGTTTTTGATTAGCTAAATTACCTTAATGATGTTATGTTAGAATTAAGGATTTCATTTTTGTGCCATACATAATTCAATTCCAATCTGTTTAACATAGGGATTGTAAATTAGAATTGAGTATATCTAGGTCTAGAGACAAAGTAATCTACTGTTCTGTACAACATATCTGCGAATGGTTGAACTCCAGCGAGACATTCAGAGAAATAATGAGAAAATCTATGCAGTTTTTATACCAAAGAAACATTAAAACAAACCCAATTTTGAAATCTTGCACAATGGAAATACAACAGTAGCCTTTTTGTGTGACCTAAACGTAATAATGCGTCATTTCTGTAAGTTATATATAGGGGACAGTCACTTTTATATTTTTTTTGAATATTAATAACTTGTATCAATTGTATGTCATATATCCAGTCCAGAGAATCAATCAAGTCATGTACTAACCACATTAGAGTGACTTTATGTGATATACAGTCTTTGAAATGTGCACAGTATTATCCCTCAAAGCTCTTGTTTGATAAAAGTTTTTCCCCAAGAACAGATAAATTTTCCAATGATAAAGAACTGAGTCATTTTACAGTGATGTATTGTTACGGTCGGATGAATGATGCATGTGCATCTTGGCGGTATATGTCAAATATTTTTCTCATTGGGGAGGGGGTCTGAAAATTAGTAATTATAAGCATTCTCATTAACAATGAAAATGGCTTTTCCATTAATAATTAATGCATTTAAAATATATTAATTTTAAACTATTTCAAAATTTTTCTTATTACTTCTAAAGTTAAATGATGTTTGATAACTTATCCTTAGCAAGAAAGTACGCAGGGAATTGACACAAGTGATGCCTTTAGAGAATTGTTTACAGAGCAAAATTTTGAAAAGACAGTTTGATGAGGTAAAAGAATTATACAACAAAAGAGTGAAGGGTTTGCTGTTATAGGAAAACAATGAATACATTTTTGCTTACTCAGACAAAAATGCATCTGTGGTGGAATAGTTTAAGAGAATATTAAAAACTTGAATTATGAAGTATTTATCTCAAAATGAAACGGGCAAAAGGATAGTGATATTTTATCAAATAAAATCATAAGAACAAATATTAGTGAATATGATGAATGATAAACTGATAAATTTCAGATCAGGGGCAGGTAAAGCATAAAGTACTTGTATTGAAGAACAGCCAATTAAAGACGATTACAATTCCATTTTATGACTATATCACAAGGGACAGAAACATCTACGCAGCAGCCAGTAAAACTTAAAAGAAAATCTGATTCAACTAAAATGCCGCATATCTGGGACAATATGTTAACATCGCTCACTATGTAATTGGGTGATGTTAACAGTCAGCAGAAAATAGATCAGCCTGCAGATGAAGTCCTAAATAAGAGGACGAAAGCTCCAGGTTAGCTTTCTGTATTTATTCTGTATGTGATTTAAAAGCTAAAACATTATCAAATAATATGCGTTTGAATGGTGTTTTTTGATGCTATGAATATGGAGAAAGTTTCCTGATTTTGCAAAACTTTGCAACTGAATGAATTTCAGTGACCATGGAAAGTTTACTCAGCAAAAATCATTCTCTGATTTTCCAGTTGAAGAAACTTAGGCTACACCATACTTCTAGGATAAGCAACAGAAACACACAGAGATTAGTAACGCAACGGTTAATAATTGTTAAACTGTTATGCTGCGACAGATTGCATGGCAGTGGTCATATTGATAATGACAGATTGCATGGTAGTGGTCACATTGATAATGACAGATTGCATGGTAGAAAGTTTTGTATATGCCTTGATTTAAGAAGAACACATAATGACAGACTGCATTGTAGTGGTCATAATGATAATGACAGATTGCATGGTAGAAAGTTTTGTATATGCCTTGATTTAAGAAGTACACATAATGACAGATTGCATTGTAGTGGTCATATTGATAATGACAGATTGCATGGTAGTGGTCATAAATTAGCTAATGTTCAGCAAAGTATCTATATACAAATCAAACAGAAAAAGAAAATGTTTTGATCACAATATATGTATTTTTTTCCTGATACTCAAGTATTCAAATCAATCAGCTCAAATCAGTTATGTTTTAGGTGTTATTACATGCATCAAAAGGAACTTCATAACATGATAATGTATGAAGTAATCAACTGTGGAAAGACTATGTCAGCACTCAATAGGATGGAGACGAAATACATACACTTTTTAAATTACCATCTATACTCGCTTTTAAGTGGAGTACATCTGCAAGCTGCACAGACACAGATCTTAACGCGCCTGCAGATCTTGAATTTTGCAGTTTGCTAGGATTATTCAGTAGAACAAACAATACAGATCATGATTTGCATTATGCCATAACAGAGCAGGGTCTATGTTGTTTGCAATTTGACTCAACTTATAACCGAGTAAATACGGCACATCATTAAATATGGTACATCGTTATCAAAAGTTCTGTTCAAAGAGGGTCAAAATAGATAGTGGGTACTCAGACATGAAAATGTGGTTCCTGTAGAACATGAAGATAAATTAGGTGAGTGGAGAGAATTACTGGTTAATGTGTAACAAGGAACAAATACCTTGTTTGGATTGATGAATGTATGAATTTAAACGAGGTAAAAAAATGAAAGCAACTAGATATATCAAAGAAGCTTTTAGTGATAGTCTGAAATATTTGTTTGGGAGATTATATGAATGTACAACTCTGCGCGAGACTGTTAGGCTTTGAGTGGACCTGTACTTCAATGATAAAATGTCGATGGAGAATGAGTTCGAGGAGAACAAGGTAGTATTCATTATAATGGAATGAAGACAGTCTTCTTCAAAACAATTTTTTAAAACAACTTAAAACTGCATAAACTTTAAACAATGCCTGAGCATATCGTAATGTATCTATGTTGCCAATGTTGTCAGTCAAAACACATACAGTGTTACTTTATTCACTTGTTTGCTATGCGTCTTATGATTATATGATCGGACTAAATGTATCTCTTGGTAATTTTTGTTCTGTTCAAAAGACAATTTTAACACTTTTTGAACTGAAATTCTTTTTGATATATGTTTTATTTGCTTTATTAAACCTTTGACCTTAAGTTACACAACTCTTCAAAGGCAATGCCATTTAGCTTATCCTTTTTAAAGTCCACAAGATGTTTTAATTATTGATGAGATGCCAGATATTTGTCATATAGATATTTACTTGTGTCATTAATACTTCACATCATTGTAGCAGTTTTCTGTCAATGAATCAGTAATCGTCATTAACATTGTTATTCTATCGTGATAATTATTTCTCAGTTTGTTTGTAGTACAATTCTGTATATCAACACTTGGACAGCTCACACGCTGTAAATCCACCGTGAACTAGTTTAGTTAGTATGATCTGTTTTTGCTTTTTTCAGACCTACCAGCATTAAATTATTATCAATAAGACCGCTCCAGTGGCCCAGTGCTTAGAGCGTCCACCTTGGATACAAGAGGTAGCGGGTTTGAAACCCGGCCGAGTTAAACATAAGACTTAAAAAAATGGTACTAACAGCTGCCTCGGTAGGCGCTCAGTATTAAGAGGTTAATGTTAGGACTGGTCGGTCTGGTGTCAGGATAATGTGACTGGGTGGGACAGTATGCTACATGCCTGTGGCATGATGCCTCAGTGCTAGACATCACTATAAACTGCCACACTGCAGACATGACTGAAAAATTGTTAAAACTACGTTAAAAATCCAAATCACACACACACACGTCCTCCTGGAAAATTACAGATCTTTACGTCAACTGAAAAATCTATTTTTGTCTGTACATTTTTAGCTGAATTCCTGATATTTTATATTTGTTGATCAAATAAAGTGTTATTCATCAATTTGAAAATATATTTCAAAATAATTTACTTTTTGTCAGAAATTTTTTTTTTAGTTCCATGCAAGATTTAAAAATGATTATTAATGAAACAAGACAACTATGTATATTTTTCAGTTTTAAACAATCTTCTGTGTAAAGCTTTGGATTTATATTATGAATTGTTTTCCACATAAAAGGTATCGTATATTCAATTTTGCACCTTTTAATCATTAATTAACTTCTGTAATATAACGTTAAAACAATTTCATCTCCTATAATTTGTTCTGGACCCAATGAGTTGTCAATGAAATAGTCATGCAAGTATAATGCAATCTACAAATGAACTTTTAAAATGCAACTGTCCAATAGACTGAACCAATTTCCTTCTATCATGCTTTTCACTGTCTTTACCATCCAATTTATTAGTCCGCTGCCCATCTAAAGTTTTTTTAACGGTAACTATTGAGATATCCCGCACACGTAAATATTGGTAGCATTAGGTACATCATGAATGACCATGACCTTTCATATTCCACATCATTTCTTATCTTACCGTCTTTGTTGAATTGGTATTCATGACTGGCTTTGGATTATCTATGTGGCATCATGCTAATTCTACCTTTTATTCAAGTCACATTTATCAGGAATATACGATAGCCTATCAATAAAATTCCAGTTATACACATGATGTCTTTAAACTTGTATCAAGTGCTCTATCAAAAGCATTATACTAATGTATA
This sequence comes from Megalonaias nervosa, assembly GCA_016617855.1. Classification (NCBI taxonomy): domain Eukaryota; kingdom Metazoa; phylum Mollusca; class Bivalvia; order Unionida; family Unionidae; genus Megalonaias; species Megalonaias nervosa. The sequence continues at coordinate 83,849 of JAECUM010004374.1, read as the reverse complement.
GGGTCTGTGTTCATTGTTCAGATCAATGGCCGTGCACAAAACAATTGTCTCAGCTTAAATGGTACCTTTCACCTTTACTTGTTAGGATCACCAAACTGAAATATAATTAAAATGTCATCACATCTTTGTTTTTTATTTTAGGGATATTAACAACTTTGATGTGGTTTTTCTCACCCAAACGTCAAGTGCATGTTGCTGCGTATCTCCCTCTTCCAAAATTTATTCAGATTTATGGATATATCAAACTCATTTTCAAATGACCTCTATTTTTACCAGACATCAATCAAACAAATGATAATATAGATGTAAATTTTATTTTGATGATCTTTCTACATTGTCACTTTGTGTATATAAGAGATTTAACAGCAAAAGAAACATCTACTGAATTTATTTTTCATATTGATAAAAGCTTTCTTGTTTCAAATCCACTCAGGCAGATATATGAGTTTCCACTAATTGGTTATTACATATTAATGTGTAATGTTAAAAATATTTGAGAAACAATTGCAATAATTTTATTGACATAAAGGTTGCTAAATATTAAGTTTACTACAGGTGATTTCTAGTTCTTCACTTCAGCCATAATTTGTACTATGATAAATAAAGAATTTTGATATTTTTTATAGACTTGGGTGCTTTATTAACTGCATATGAGAGGTACTACAAGAAAATCTGCTCAAAGACCTTGACCAACATTGTAGAACCAGAACAGCTTGCGTGGATGCTAAGTTGATATGTAAGCTGATCAGGATCTACAAAAGGTTCAAAGTCTGATTTTTTTTGCTGCCCCGCAAACTAGAACTCAACAAGAACATCACTTGCAAAACAAAACAAAAGTATAAATTCTAAATCATGTCAAACTGCCCCGATTAACATGCCATTAAACCATAAAGTGAGGGAACAGAAAATTCATGTCAATCAATAGTCGACACCACTGTCCCTAGACTCTGGCTAGATATAAAAAAATGAGTTTAACCTACAACTTGATATACTGCGATCACAGTTTCCAGATGTTTTCAAAAGAAAATTACTCTGTCCATATACTCTGACATTAAGGCTGATTGCTGAACAATGAACAGCACTAGAAGGACCCTGTCATATAGGACTGAACTGCACGATATACAAAGAACTTCCTGGCAAGGAATGCCAAATCTTGATAAAGGCGACAGTATTTTTCTCACAGCAGCAGTAGATTTGTGGGTTGATTATGCCTTCTTGTACTGGTTCACTTCTACTTCCAACCTTTCCGTAATAGACTTGGATTGCTCCACTATAACAATGGAAACTTGAACCAATCTGATTTGGAAACATTTCAATACCACAGTTGTAACATTTTATCTTCCACATTTAATGAAGTAGTAAGATTTCTAACAGTGTAAATGGAGAGAGTGCTGGAGTTAAAATTAAATAAATTCATTCGCCCACATGAAAACATGACGTGCAGTTGATACCTTGATTTCAATTAAATTTACCCGCACACACTCCGCCACACTCGCTTAGACAAAAATTATTATTTGCTTTTAGTTGAAATTACACAGTTTTTATATTAAGCTAGCAAAAACGGGTTCCACTTTTGTTCATTGTTCATTTTATTGCTGAACTGCTGCCATCAATGCCTTGTCCGTCATACACTGCGTTATTGCCATATTGTCTTATAACTCCCATTGGCAAATGTATTTGATATTTATACTGATTTTATTTGTAAACTGTCCTCAAAAATAAAAAGCTAAAGACAAAGAAATAGACGACAGTGAAAGTTGGTTTCAATCTGGTCGAAATAATGGCATCATGCTAAGTTAACCAACAGAGTTAAAGAGTTAAACAATGACAGAGCCAAAACAGGTTTCTATTCACATAAGCCATAACACTTCAGGAATTTCTTATCATACCTGTGTATTTGGATTGTTTGGCATATACCAGTGGTGTAGCACCATCTACATCCTGTACATCAGGGTTAGCACCAAGCTTAAGGAGGGATCGGACACAGTCTGTATGACCCATAGCAGCAGCCCAGTGGAGAGGTGTCCTGAAAACAGACAGGGTTACAGTGAATCTAATATGTTTGTAAAGACGAAAGATTCCATGGGGTGACGGAATGTTCAGCTTTTCCACACATTGGTTTCAATGACTTTGAGCTAATAAGCAACATCTGCTTTTAAATTTAGAAACATTAAAAACTTTTAAAACTATACAATGAAGTGAAATAGTTAAAAAACAGTTGCTCCTATTTGAGTGACTAATGACATTAACCATTTTGTGAAAGGGAATCAAGATTGTAAACATAGTCATTCTAGAAGAAGACAGACAGAATATGTAATCTTTTCCAATGAGACAGACCTTGATTATGTCCAAATATGCTGAATCAAAGATAAACATTAGTTAATAAAAAAAAGCTTTCACATCCTAGTATGCAAACCTTCTCAATGTGTTATATGGTATTAAAAGGTAGAAGTAATTAAGGATTTAAAGAACACAAAATTCCCAGTCTCATAAAAGACTTTAAAGACGGCATACAGGATTCAGATGGAGAAACACACACTGACAAAAGCCATTTGAAGCATGCGTGAGATCATACTGAAAATGATATTAACCACCCTCTTTCTTGTTACGTGTGTTCGTGTCTATTCATCTATTTTTTCAGTGTAGATTTTACTGAAAGCAAGTAACTGTTGTTGCTTTTCTCTCTCTCTCTCTCTCTCTCTCTCTCTCTCTGTCTCTCTCGATATATAACAGATCCACTCATTTACATTTAAGACAAACATTCACTCATCTTCCCTTACCTATCATCAATATCCTCAGCATCAATGACAGTGCTGTCCAGTTTGGACATTTCCAACAGAATGTCTGCGTGACCAGCAGCAGCGGCAAAATGAATGGCTGTCTTACCCATGTTATCCTTACCATGTAAGATTTCCCGTCTCATCTTATGAGTTAAGAACAGAGAACAACATCCTTTGCTGCCATTCTGTGAAAGATAGGTACATTTACCAGAATGTGAATAACTGCTGTGTTGAAGGTACATTTATTTTTTTCAAAGAATAGATAGGTAGTTAGGTAGGCAGGCTGGTGTGCAGATGGATGAATCGATGGATGGACGGACAGATGAATGGATTGATCGATGGATAGAAACGTACAGTCCTAGAGCATTTAAATTTATTAAATTGTTAAACCTAATATTTTGTGCGGGACAGGCCCAAAATATAAATAAATAAATAAACGAATGCATCGAAAATGCTAATTCCAGGATTCTCTGTTTCTAAACTAATCAAAAAATCACTAAACAACTAATATTGAGGTTTGCTGAAATTGCATATAGGAATATGACATATCATGACCACTCATATTTGTATGACACGAATTGAGACTGCGGAGCAGTCATATGTTTGTAAAATAAAAATACCCTCAAGTCCCTGGATCCCACACTAATTTCTTGATTCTGCATTAAATGGAGCACAATCAGATTAAGATTTCCAGCCTAACAAAAAAGCAATAAACGACACGAGATCTGGATATGTGTTAGGTCACGCGAATCCCCAGTAAAGCGTGGTGATGTTCAATGTCATAACATTTGCCCAATTTCTTTTTGTGTTTCAGTACTTCACTATGGATTATGTTGAATTTCATGTATGACCAAACAATCATCCAGTGTGAAAACAATAAACGTGACGCTCCGCACGTGCTCTTTGAAGAAAATGTGGAATCTCTGTGCATATATACTTGTGTAAGTTTGTAGAAAATCTTCCAAATTTATCCTGCTAGGAAGGTTTACTGAGACCAGCCTATTGGATGATATTATGTATATTTTACAGACATGAACCAGACTGTGTCTTGCCGTCAATTTTAGAATGTCAACGTCACAGCTGCATTTACGTTTAGTGTGTTCACTGCAACTCATAATTAGTGGAATGAAAATTGTTAATATTTTACATACATGTAAAACAAGGGATTCAAATTTACTATTTTCATGCTTCTCACTTCAATGTCAAAAGTGAACATTGCTGTTTTTATATGGCACTGTAACTTGCAGACTTATAAACACAAAGTTTGGTATAGCTATTTTTATGTATATTCAATTTGCATTGTTTGTTAGTTTTTATTTATAATATGCTGTGGGTTATGTAAAATTGAATCTTGTAGCTGTCCTTGTCCAAAATAAAGTTTGTTGTGTACCAGACCAAAATGGTTGATTTGTTATTCAGTAAACAACTAATACATTGCTAATATATTTTCTATGAGTATGTGTTTAATATTAAGATCATTATCAATAGAAGTAAACATATTTATCTTTGTCTGAGAAATATTCCATTATGTAATTGTTATTTTTAGTAAATGCTAATTTGGCCTAGGTCAGGTACAGGAGTATAAAATCTCGTTTACTGCAAAAATTATTTATTTCCTGTTATAACATCGGGGCAGAAATCATTTATAATGTTGTATTCATATTTTGATTTTGGTGGAATTATTTATTATTCTCTGGAAATACAAGATGCCCAATAATATTCTTGGAAACAGACATTTATCTGGGAAGTGTAGTGAATTCAAACAAGGAACAAGGAAACCTTGGATTATATTACTGGGATTTAACAAAAGACTGTTGGTACATGTACATCAGTACAACTCAGGCTATTAGTAAACTGGTACATTAGAGACTAACGGCTGCTTTTGGCACATCAACACCTTCAGCACTGGAAATTATTTGGAATAAAATGAAAGATTATTCAGAACTTTATTCATTAGGACTTGTGTTAATAATCTGAGGATAATTTGGGATTTAATTGCAATACCGTAAGTTCCATTTACATTTTCATTTTGTATTCTGGGGAAATAATTTGCTGACTTTTACATTAGCTTGTTGCTTCCCACTCTTGTCTATTACTTATTTTAAGACCATGGAGTTGTAATATTACGTATCATGATCTATTTTATGCCAGGTCTCAGCTCAATGTCATTTGTTTGTCCAAAATAATACCCATAATCTGTTAAGTTGTTACAGATAAAGGAATAAAAGGTTGTGTCATGTAAAGTCAGCAAGATAACATGCCATTATACATATTTATTTTGCCAAGTCTTGAGCTAAACGCCCCTTTTTGTGAGAGAACAAACATAATCTGCTTAGGAACATATGGGGAAGAATTACGTATACTTATATATAATGATTACAGACTCAGTGTGCTGCATACCAGGTTCAAGGTTATTTCTCATGGTCAATATTCTAGTGTCTTAAATTAGAATATGAATATTGATGTATTTTTATAGGCCTGTGTTAAGCATGTCATATTTTATTCAGGCATTGTCCATCGATCCTTTTGTTAACATTGGCTTGTCCAGTCAATAACTTTGTAACAGCTGAAGAAATTTTGATGCAAGTCTGTCCATATACATATCATGACTAGACAGTGTGACACTATCATAACCATGCGCCTCCTCACGGCAATTTTAAGTTCATAGCAAGGTGAGGGAAAATTAAATTGTGACTTGCAAATTGTCTGCAGCATAACCTTTGAACTATTGAACATATCACCTGTCCGCAAGAACAAAGTAAAAAACTGGATAAAGTAAGTCAGTGGCCTTTTTCTTTATACAATCTATCACATCTTATCCCCTTAATATACTTTGAATTTGATAAAAATTTAACCAAGCTCAACATCTCATCATGTGGCTGGCAGGTTTTCAGCTTGCAAGTTATTGGTAGCGAATGTGCCATGCGGCACTCTTGTTACTTAAAGCCTCAAAACTGTGTCACATGTCACTTTTGGTGCCACCTTTATGATCAAAGTTGTAGACTTTGAAGGCGTATTCCACAGGTTTTTACTTACTAACACATACATGGATAGTGTCTTTTACTCATGCGATATCGATGTGACAGTTTTGGTGTTTGAGTATGTATGGCTTGGCGGCCTTGTTGTATCATTTTCATAAACTTTTGTGCATGAGGCCACAGCAGAAGAGGGTTAAGAATTCTTCAAAGAGAAGGGCATGGAGACATGCTGCTTTTCTGAAGATTTATGTTATCAAATAACGTTTCATCAGATCATTATGACACAAACTTTGATACCAATGAAGCTTGTTGTGAAATAGGCTAAGAATACGAGGAGTAATCCAGCTGTTAGGAACTTTACAGAAAATGAGACTCATCACATGCAATATCATACATTTTTCATTTATTCTCTGCCCTTCATGAATGTAAGGAGTGACAGAATATTCTGAAGAAAAACAAATGTCCAGAAATATGTTGGGGCTTCTATAGCAACCACTTAGCCTCCACAGTAACCAGGTAGAAAATATTCGTTTAACATCTCCAAAATAAAAATACACTAATCACATTTTAATCAAAGAACTGGAGAAAATGTTTATTATGACATGATCTACAAACAGGTGTGTCTCCTCATCTCAATAGCAGCCAGGTGAGAAACATAATTCTGGCATCTCCAAAACCACTTCATTTATTGTTATCAACCTTTCTGGAAAATTTCCATGTGACATGTTCTAGTCAATGTTGTTTCTCAAAACCTCCACAGAAACCAATGGTTTTTTTAAGATCAACCATGTGGACAACATATTTTAATATTTTTAAAACTAATGTGGCAATTCATATTAAACTTTGTAAACAAAACAAAACACTAATTCTTTTTTATTACATTTTCTACAAAAACTGCATCTTTTGGAGACCTAGAAACTGTTTGCCAAGTTTGATTCAAATGTGCTTGAACCTAGTTTAATCTGCAAATTGATAATTATACTTAACGTTGAGTTTAATGGGTGTCTAGTGAAAATCTTATACATCATTTTTAAGGTATGTTTCATAAACAATTACGCATTATTTTTTGGTAAAGGAGGCAACACTTAAATAATAGCCTATAATCAAGAGTTGCAGCCTATGGAATGGAATTTGAATTCTACTGGCGTGCACCCATACTGGATATGTGCCAGTGTTTAATGCCTGCAAGGCAGGCTGTTAAATACTCCCGGGAGAGGGAATCAGAGCCACCTCCCCCAGGCTTTAATGCACTCAAAGAGTGCTGTTAAATTAGCCGTCAGATAGTGAAACATTGTGTTCCATGCTACCTGAATGTTAGGCTTGTCACGAGTGGGAATAGACCCATCACACACTCATGTTTCATCATTTTTGACCAATCTGTGTCTAGTGAGTGGGATTTATGGCACACACTCTTAACTGGCAGGAATGTTTATGCGTGCATTGCATGCTGCTAAATTGAATGTCTGGGCGAGGCAAGGGAGGACTGAGGTTGGCAGGCAGGCTCGAGTCCACTGGAAGTGCTCGTTGTTTCCAGGGTTGTATGTTCTAAAATTGCATCTTGCACGAATTTTGAATAGTCAAGAAATTTAATGCCAAAAGGTTGATTCATTTGCTTTTGGTAATACTCTGCTGTTTAAGAAAGAGGTTTAGGAGCGAGGTACCTCTCATGACAGCCATTAGTATGTTATTATTTTAATTGTCACCTTGTGTGACTGGCCCTGATGGTCCTGGGCTTAGACCACCTTATATATGCTATTAAGTTGGGGTCCTAGGTAACATACTTGGCTTTAGTAGGGCCTATCAGTCTTGGGTTGGCTAGACGTGTTTTGGGACCGTGTATGTATGTAAATAAATTAATTGCCACCTTGTGTGGCGGGGCCTGACGGTCATTGGGCTTTGATTACCTTATATGCTTCTATTTGGGGTCATACTGTATTTCATATGATTGATTTACATTGCCACTTGTGTGGCAGGCCCTGATGATCCTGGTGTTCGGACCACCTTATAATGTCTAGGTTTTAAGGACATTTATGATGGAATGGCTGTCATCTTTGGTAGTTAGGTTATGTAAGAGGAGTACAGTATTAGTAAGAGTTTTAATAGAGATGGGTGTTATAAGGTACAGATATAAAAAGATGGTTGTTATAAGGAAGATATATATATATATATATATATATATATATATATATATATATATATATATATATATATATATATTTTAGAGAGAGAGATAGAGGGTTAGAGCGAGAGAGTATTAGTATTGTAGCAGTGGTGGTTCGTTTATCTGCAGGTGTTTTTGCTTTCCGTTATCTATTTATCTGTTGTTGTTTTTTCAGGATTCAGTTGTTCTTATGTTTTTAGGTGCTGTTTCTCATTTTTGTAAAGTGTTTTAATCCTAAAGAAATTTTTTTATTTTTAACACTATTTGCTGTTTGTTTTCTTTCTGCACGATTGTCTCTGCTGAATAATCAGGTCCCCATCGAGATGTCAGAGACTCATGCATATTATGCTTATCTTGTTATAGGACCCTAGTTATAAGTTATATTTGATTTTTGGGTGGTGTCGGGTCGGGTTGCAGCCTATTAAAAATGCTTCCTGTTTATACTGTGATGACAATAAGTAGGGGGTGGGGAGACATCAAAGAGTATAGTTCCGGTTATGCAGGTCATTACTAAGATAACCATGGCTAGAATGTGTATGGATCAGTCTGTAAATCTTACTGCCACATGCCTAAACCAATTCACAATCAGGGATTTTGACTTTGTGTGGGTGCATTGGAAACTTCCGTTTCAGGAAGCATGTATCGTGAGGCAAATGAACTATCACTTTATATTAGACGAGCTAAAGTACCTTTTCAGTATAGCATCAAACTATCTTCTGATTCATCTAATCCTGCATAAGATGTAATATTTGGGCCTAAATACCAAATTTTTTACACTCAGAAAGTAAGCTTCATTCCGCCTTTTGGCATACAAATTCGTCCTCATTTAAAACATCAAAAAATAATGTTGGAAATAATGCCAAATCCTGTGCTTCATAATCAGCACTTTAGTTATCAATGCCCACCCCAGCCCCCAAATAATACTTGATCTTTGCCAGTTCCAAAAGTCCTCAAAAACTATATCCTTTTCCAGAGTAAATTCAACGAATTCAGAATCTCCTATCTTAGACATACAGCCCTGTATATAGACGGTTCGAAAGAAGGAAACAAGGCTGTAGCTGTTATACCAATACCATATGCCCCATCTTGAGTTGATTACTGAAAAAAAGCTTTAATTGGTATTGCAGAAATTACAGCTACATTCAGATCTTGTGGAACATCACGTGTGGGATTTATATTTGAAGCATTTGGTGCCATTTTATTAATTTATCTGACAATAAAAGCTTTTATATTTACCAAGTGGTAAAGGTTTTCTAAAGACAAGGATACTTCCTATACATTTTCATTGCAAAACATTTATTAACCACAATTTTGTCAGGTTAAAGTCTATTTGTTATCAGGTGGATAACTGTGAACTGGGTGAATGAAACTGAAGTAATTAGCTTCATAGCTTCTTTACTATCCCTTGTTGATGGTGGACCAAGGATAAACTTCCATGGGTTTTGTTTTTTCAAAGTATGATATATTCAACAGTATATATTCAACAGTAAAATCTGAACTTAATGTTGCATGGTAAATTGGTTTTTATATTTCAGTGGACATTTGTCTGCTAGTTATGAAGCCAAATTATGAAAGTATTCAGCAATGTATATGTGATTTTACTTTTGATTATGTTTTCAATTTTGTCACGTAAAAGTTCATTTGCTATCAGGTAGTCGATTGCAAACCAAGAGAAAATGGAATGATTTGATTTACAATTTCATTAACGTTCATATTTGATGGTGAACTTTACAATTTCTTCAATGTTCATGTTTGATGGTGAACCTACTGACATCCTAAACAGCTTCTTTAAAAGCATTATGCATGCAGCTCTGAGAGCAGATGTAAATGCTGCATCATAAACAGTTTTAATTCTGATTTTCTGGTGTTGTTATTTCAGTTGACATGAAACTACATATTTAGCTCCTTTGCTAAAATTAAATTCACTTTCCTTGAAAAGTTACTTAACGTAGATAATTTGATGCTCTGCAAAAGTGTTGATACATACACAAAACTGCATAAGTGTTTTGTTTTGAGTCGGTTTGATGATGGTGTTTGATATGATTCAGTTCAAAATATGAATGCAGCTTTGTATTTAGTACATGCCCCCATTTTTACACCTTCTAAATAGTTTTAACTTTACAGTATGAACAAAATTCATAATGAACTGGGATTTATTAATTTTTCGTTTCACTCGGTCTAAAAGTATCTACACGAGGACATTAAACAAGACAATTAAGTAGTTCGACACTTGGTGTGTGATACGGAAACATTGATTGAAAACTGTATCGAAAACCACATCAAGTATCTTAAATTAAATGTGTATGTATTAAAAACCTTTATAACACAAGGTTCTATCGATGAGATGATCTTCAAATTAAGAAAACAAAATAACAACAGTGCTTAACTCTTGTCCTGCAACTCAGTTCAATAAATTAAATTGGTTAACTCACATTAAACAAGTGAACTTTGAAAATGCATTTACACTGAACAAAATACTATAATAAACTAAAATAAATTATTACCTATTGACCATGAATACTTATGTTGATAGTTTAAACACTAAAGAATCTGCAAATCTGCATCTTTTCTAAAACATAGTAGGGTGTCCTTGGATGTTTGATATCAACAGATCAACTATTTGTATTAGAACACAACTATCTTTTTCTGCACCATTATCCCATCCAAACATAAAAACAAATACATATATCTCCTGTTGATGAAACTGTTGCATTAATGTTTATCTCATGAAATGTTTTTATCTTGTCTCTAAAACTGTTATTAGTTTATGAGTGTATCATAATATAGCTCTCATTATTTCGGTTGAGCAAAATGATTCAGATTATTTCACGTTCCTATCAGTATACAATCAAGAAATGCATGTGGTTTAGGGACTCAATGGTATATTTTTTTAAAAAGTATGATTGGTCAAGGGAGATATATATATATATATATATACACACACACAAACTATACGCAGTCTCATGAATTCTTGATTAGTATAGAAAGACAGACAGTCTTGGAATTAGAATTTGTTTATTTATTGCAAAACAAAAAAAGTGATCTGACACATTATACTTTTATCTTTAAAACATCTAGGACTTTCTGTTTCTATACTACTGAAATGAAAATAAAAAATGTATAAAGAGATAGATGAGCAGTAGGCCTAGGTAGAGAAATAGAGAGATAATACCTGAGCTGCCCAATGTAAAGCTGTCTTGCCATCTATGTCCTGTTTCAGCATGTTGGCCCCGCACTCTAGAAGCCGACGCACATGGGTCGGACGGTTATGAAATGCGGCCCAGTGTAATGCTGTCATTTTCTGAAGGACAAAAGTAAACTTTTATATCATTTGGTTGACAATCCTAGCAACAAAAGATCTCATTTTTATATGTTGAAATTTGAATAATGTAAATATTGAGTAGGGTATAAGATTATTGCCTCCAATCACATGGAGTACCTAGCTGTATTAGACACTCTCTCTCCCTCTCTCTCTCTCTCTCTGTCATTAAAAATGTAGACATACCAGATTCATAGACTTATTTAAGTATTCTTCACAAGAGGTTCATCGCCTTCTTCTTTCTTCATTTTCTTTGCCCTATGATCTTTGTATGATATAAAGGTTAAATTGAATTGTTTGCAACATTCATTGAGAATCTTAGAATCAATAAGACCCATTTAATATAAAAAGAAAGATCAAAACCCTTGCCTTGCATTTTTCGTAGATATTGATAAATCATCTATAAGGTATGGCAACGACAAAAAATGACAAACTAAATTGCATATCGGACTAATGGTCAGTGACCTGGTCTATCGACTTCACAATACAATCCAAAATTTTAACTTGGACGTCATGCTTTGTATTAACCAAACGGCATATTTTCTTTGTTTACTGAAAGTTGCCAGAGAGGTTGCATTTATTCTTGTAGCTCCTTAACTTCCCTAATACTACTTTATACAACCCTGAAGCAGTCTTGCTTTAATATTTTGAGACACACATGTCACACAAGAGCTTGAGAACATTCCTTCCTAGGATTGTCTAAACTTTTGTTCCGACAGTGTGTAAATTACTGATGTTACAAATGATGTCATCAGAGTAAGCCGAACATTTTCACCAACCAGAAACATGATTATAATCTGTATTTTAAAGTCATGGAATAAAGTTTTGTGAACCTTTAAATGTTTAGTTTATTTGGCGTTTATGGCACATCAACACATTAAAGATTATATCATGTTGAGGCAAGTAAAGTAAAATACCTTGTTTAAGTACACAACAAAGTAGTCGATTTGGTTTGACCAGCTGGTGGGAATCGAACTCCCACCCTTCCAGTCACATGTTCAGCACCTTAAACCACTCAGCTATAGCGCTCGTCTGAAATGCGAATAAACTGATGTCTTTTCTATATTCGACAATATTAATCTTTGGGAAAATAAACAATTTGTTCAGTAGCTGGCTCAGAAATTTACATATGAGTCTCCACTCGAGTGAGTGCAAACTTCCAGGAAATTCACAATGGGTGTTTCGCTGTATGTTTTTTCCACATAAGTGTCTTCAAAGAAAAGAATCAATAATTGAAGCTAACTTAATTAATGGTCTCGTTTAGGTTGGGACAGAGTAGTCGTTTTTAAATAAAATTCACACCTATCCAAATATAGAATCTGCAAATTATAATTCATGTCGATTGACCTCCAAACATTAAACATCAGTCTCTGGGATAAGAAATTATGTAATTTCTAAAGTGTGTGCTGAATGGGGTATAAACAAAATGACCTTACCTCATTATCAGTTTGATTAACCTGGTCTACCGTCAAATTCTGAAGCAAAGTTTCCAGTGAACTGAAAAAATGAAATGTCATGACATTTCTAAAATATTTTTACAAAAAACTGTCTACTTACCTATACATTCGAAAATACTTATCATGTCATCAATACCAACGATAGGAAGACGACGTGATAAATGTTTAGTCTTAATTGTTTTAGCGGCTATTTAATTTCGCAGTCTCCCAATGGCAAGCCGTTTCGCGGTTAGTGAATTTAGAGGATCTGCAACCACTGGTAGCATTACATTTGAAAATTAAATGCTGCTGTCTAATTGAGTATTTGGTGAAAGATTCCCCTGCGAATTTCTCTAAAGTCAATAGCAAGCTATAGTTGACTTTAGCGCGTGATAAACAAGTGGCACAAAAGCAAGTTGCGGCATTCATATCAGAAAAAGGAAACTTTTGTTTCGGAATAAGCAGTTTAATACTTCTCAGAAAACGTTTGTGTACAGTATGTTTTTGTTCAAGTAGTTCTTTACTAGTACAACATTTTTGATATGATAATAATGACAATTGGATAATGAAATATGCAATTATCTACAAAATTAAACATATGGTATAGAATAGTTATTTTAAAATGTGTTACTTTCTGAAATAATTATTCAACTTGAATTATAGTATAATTGGATGCACAACAAACACAAATGCCAAAGATAGGTCACTTTCAAAAATGAAAAAGTATATTTTCACAAATTATCGGATTGTATCACAGGCCTTTCATATATACAGTGAGACATTCTTTAAAGGACATTCAAGTGAAAAAGCAAAATAAATATTTATTTATATAGAGATATTATTTATCCAGAAAAACCCTCAGGAGCCACCATGTTTTTCTTCATATTTTCCCTCAGTTGTGAGAATGAGATCTTTAAATGAAATAATGTAATTAAAGCTAAGTAAAAGAACATGTACATAGACTATAACTCTTTTGCTAGGGATTCTTGTACCCTGACCTTTATTCCACTTGTATGTCATGCTTTTACAAGTTAAGAGCACAACAATGATCAGGATATCAGACTATCTGAAGATGATGGTCAGGGTCTAGTCTATCATTTTACGCCAGAGTCAAATCTGCTTTGTAAGCAATAAGAGCGGATATTTAGGACTAAAATAAGTGTATTATATCAGCATCAGACACATGCCCTTAACTCAGGGGATATTTAATTAATACAAGAATGTTCACATGGGACTGCATCTTCGTTAGCAAAGGTTACGATGTGTTAACCCTAGCTACACCTTGGCGGATCGATCAGATATTTCAGAGCTTTTTCCTAGCAACATTTGAACAAGTAAATTTTCATTGGATGCAGTGGCTTTCACAAACCCGAAGCACAAAAATGTCTGAACGATCCGCCAAGGTGCAAGTAGGGTTAACACATCACAGCCTTTGCTACGATGTCTGCAGCGTGGCAGTTTATAGCAATGTCTAACAATGGGGCATCATGCCAAAGACACGTATCATGTCCCACCCAGTCACATTATCCTGACACCAGGCCAACCAGTTCTAACACTAACCTCTTAATGCTGAGCGCCTAGCGAGGCAGCTGTAAGTACCATTTTTATAAGTCTTTGGAATGACTCGAACCACTAGGCCACTGGAGTGGTCGGCTTGCGAAGATGATGGGACTGGTAAGAATGTGTGTTATGAACAGATGACCCCAAAAAAGATCTCTTTACAACACAATCATAACAAAAAAAATATTCATTTGTGATGTCCCTTATAAGCAGGTGCCTGAAAAGACGCGATTTCCCTGAATAAATATTGAAAATCAGACGTGTTACCTGGGATTCTCGTTATACGTGGCAGCCTGAAGTGGCGTTCTTCCGAACTTGTCACAAATACTCTGGCGGGCGCCATGACGAAGCAAGTAGACAACTCCTTCATTCCAACCCTGTGCAAATAGTAATAATAATAATAATAATAATAATAATAACAACAACAACAAGTTGTAGTTGTACTGTTATTAATAAATGTGTCTAGTTATCATTATTTTTAGCATATTAGCTTTTATTGAACAACTGTTGTATTTGTAAGAATATTTGTTTCTCTCAAAATTATAATTCTAATTATACTTTCATTACCCCTACATCGTCTTTAATCTGCACCTCCCTATGGTCTTATGGTCTTTGGCAGAAATATGATAGGGCGGATACCTCATGCATGGGTCTCAGTTAGTAGAAACGCTTCTCTCAGATTTCATGTTCAGATATAGTAGTAGATGTGGTTTTTTTTCTATAAAAATATAGATATATCTAACTGTCCTGTTATTCTCGTTGTCATCTTATCCCTTTCTTTCCTCTCTCTCTCTCTCTCTCTCTCTCTCTCTCTCTCTTTCTCTCTCTCTCTCTCTCTCTATATATATATATATATATAAATAAAAATATTTTCAAGCATCTGCAACAAGTTGAAGTAAACAAGTTGAAACATAATAAATTTAAAGGTTTAATTCCTGTAGAAACAGCCATGTAAAGTTTTGCAAACATAACGGCTTTTGTGTTTTATTTGCTTGTCTGGTCTATGTTTTGTATTTACCTTTGAAAAAGACTCATTAAGAGTCAAAAGAACTCAGGCTAGTTAGATACTAGTTTTGCACTGTTCGTTGTCAGTTTATATATATATATATATATATATATATATATATATATATATATATATATATATATATATATATATATATATATATATATGAAAGACACGTGCTCCAGGTCTATCGACCTAGTAATCCCCCCCTTCGAATAATTCTAAATTAGTACCTGTAATACCTAGTTACAATATGAGGAAAATCAGGCATCCCCAGCATACTATCACACACTGATGTGAATTATGTGTCCCGAAAAAATATTGGTACAAAAGTACGCAGTTAAATTGATTTCAGTCTCTATCGCAGTATTAGATCATTCAATTTTCGACTCTCTAACAAGTTTTTGTACTTTAATTAAACACCTTCAAAGACAATCATACCAATTTGGACTACTTTAGACACGTGAGTGTGTGTGACGTAAAGCTGTACTCAAACATCTGAATTGCACGTAGCGGCTCAATAGACTATGGAGTCTTATCCATTTATTTTGTTATGGAAGAACGCCAAAGTGTTCTGAGTAGCCATCATGACAACCAAAATTAGTCTCAAAAAGGTATAGTGGGAAGAGGGTTGGGTTGCTAGGTAATGACATATTAATGCATTAAATCGTGTCTAAGCACGTACAGCAATCAGCCTTCTTCAAAGACATGGAAGGCGACCTGGGCTGATCCGTCACAATAATTTGACCCCATACCTTTTGGTTCGGAACTTCGACACGTCAACTACTAAGCAACTGTTCCTGTCCTATAATGAGGTCTTCTCGATACATCTGAAATTATGATTCAATCTTACGAGAGCTGAGTAGCCAGCTACCAGACCATATATGCATTTTTCATTTTTTTTAAATCAAGCTGCTGGGTGTGGTGTGTTGAAGAGAAGAACATATAGGGACATGGGGCAACTGTCTGTATCCTTCTCCAGAATTGAGATATTCTAAATTGATTTGCTGAAACTCTATGTCAGTAGCTTCAGGCCTGGACAATAATTTCAAAAACACTTGCGATGGCCAGCTTTGTAATAGAAAGCCTGTAAATGTTGCAAACCTCACTACTAAAGTTGTTGTTCTATAATTGGAACCCTTTGTTCAAGATAATGAATATAACAAAAATGTTTAAGAGGTAATATTAATATTATTATCTTTTAAACTGTCTGGCAATAAAAAGTAATCTCATTTTTTAAGAATGTAAAATGAGAAGTATTACATTGCTTTTGAGGAGGGCATTTAAGATACATTTTATCCAACCCAATTTCTGACAATTATGTTTATATTAGAACTATATTATTTGCTCCTCCCCACACCTGGTCTTTTGTAACCCACTAACGATTTGAAGAACAATAAGCATCGGGGATGTATAAAATGTACAAAACTTAGCCGTTTCATTCATCCAATTTATAATTTCTAACCTGGTTGTCGCCGAGGCGAGGGGGAGCCTCTACAACTGTCATTGTTTTTGAAACCAAAACTGAGTTCTTTGCTAACATGTCCGCTGTATTCTCGTGGGTGGGTCTGTTATATTTTTTTCTTCATAAGATATAAGAGTTAAACCGCTTGCCTTTTGCTAAATATCTTTTGAGAAATATTAAAACTAGGCATTGCAAATTGGGCAAAGACAACACAGATTTTACTTTCTATATATATGCAGTTCAAGGACATCACCCCTTCACTGAAGATTGACTTTTCCATTAAACGGAAAAGGACAGTGAGCAGTCTGGTTGTTGAAACTAACAAATATAAATTAATGAATGAAAGGACTAAGTTTTGTTCGTATTTTGTTTTATATCCTTCTTGTTTTTCTGAGGGGGTGTACTTTTTTGTGTAAAATCGTGGGTTGAGTGGGGTGGGAAAAACTGTCGGGGTGTAGTCGAACACTATAGATGGCATTACATGTAACCAAAAGTCATAAAAGATCTAGCTCTAAACCGCAGATGAAACCTACAGATGATAGATCAATGTAAGTATACATTACTTGGGACTAAAGCATAAAATGGTGAATTATACAGCTGAAAACATTAGATATTTTGTTTTCCTCTTACTCCGTTATTTCCTTAATAAAAGGACACGGATTTAATATCGCTCTATTATTAATCTTTTTTGTTTTTCTGTTATATCATACCTGATAGGAGGCAAGCGACATGTATGTCCGTCCGTCTCTGTCTTGAGTATTAATATTTGCCCCCATTTTGACTAGTTGTTTGACCGTCTGCAAATGCTCTGACTGGACAGCATGGCTTAAAGGTGTGTAACCTGGAACGGAATATGATTAATATAATGTACAAGAGAGAGAGAGAGAGAGAGAGAGAGATGTTTAGCTGTTAGAGAAACATTGGTCTCCCAAAAGAAGTATCCATATATATGCTCATGAGACGTTTTGTGGCACCTGATTATAATCTGAATGACAGTAACCAGCATGCATCGCAGAAGATGGAAGACTGAAATACTTTAAATACGAACCATAACTGCCTGCATATAGGGGCAAGTGAGATGTGTTCACTTGCCCCCATCCCCCGATTTCACTTCTAAACATCTTTTGACCTACATCCGTAAAAACTTAATAGCTGACCACTACATGTATGCCCTCCCCCCCAACTGAAAAATTTCTGTGAGGTGCCCTTGAGGTTAAATACATCCGTTGGTTTTAATGAAACTATACAGTCAATAAAAATTCCAGTTTTTAAGGCTGAATTACGTTAAAAATGACGGCCCTTTTACAGAAGGTTTAGCAACGTAATAACATGGACAATTTTTTATATTTTTTTAAAAGTAATTCACAGAATGTAATTACATAATGAAACTGATTTGATAAATAGAAAATTTACATTGTTTCCATGTGAGTGGAATCATTTTTACGACACATCATTAACTCCTGAAAGAGATGCGTGGATTTCATGCTAACCGATCATTTCAAACACAGAAATGTGACATTCTGCTATAAGATTAAGATATTTTGTAATTTTGTGTTTACTAAACCAATTCACTCTAACTATAAATGATGCATTAGTTACCTACAAAATTAGGAAAATCGACATCGTGTCTTGTTTCCGCTGTTAAGATATTGCCATCTGCGTCTTGTCACTGTTAAGATATTGCCATCTGCCTCTTGTCACTGTTTTTATGTTGAATTTACTTTTTATTCACATTCTGCATTAAAAATTGTTGCCATGGATGTATTTCAAGCACAGTGGCCTATGCATTTTCATGCGTTTATAAGTTGTTTCAGTCATTCCAAATATCTCTGTGAAGTATTCATGCTATGTAAAAAACATCAATTTTTGTTAGAAGCTTCCTTAAGGGCAAAATCACATTGAATAATAATTTTAACAAAATGGTCTGGATCATATTATGAGGTTGTTTATACTGACAAAGCGAATGTTGTGCCCCTCCACTCACTTTTTTTTCCACCTCTTACCGTATGTCATTGTACATGACTGATACTCTGCTACATTTTGATCGGTTAATCTTTACAATTAATGAAAGCATGGACACTTACCATCCTCATCCAGTTGTTCCAAGACAGTTGGATCAAGCTGGATAGCTTTGATGAGGAGAGGTATGTCTCCAACCGCCGCTGCTCGGTGAGCCGAGACACAGTCCACATCGTTATCAGAATCGACCTCTGCAAGTATGAACAAGAGTTAATTTCATGGTGCACCATGGCAAGTCCTTGTGTTAATTTTCATTTTACATATTCCATATTCCCAACTCTGACCAACCCCAATCTCGTAAGACCGTGACACAAAGGTCATTACCAATAGGTCCGTTACATAAATTATGTGTTCTCTGGTAATAACTGCTTGTATAAACTTTGGTCAAAATCCGGTCAAAATACATTCATAAATGTCACTGAAGTTATGTATTTGCTTTTGACCCCCCCCCCCCCCCCCCCCCGGTTACTCCAGGGTAGGGCAGGGGCCCGGCTAAAATAAACGTTCACACAAACATACAGTTACTTGCCACTTGAAATTTGACCATTGTTTCATTCTTCAGCATGTTTATTGGGTACACACACTTTGGATAAATAGACACATAGACTTTGCTTTGGTGCCTTTTCGAGAAAAGTCAGGGCCCTTTTTTGAAATTTTGACCCCCCCTCCAACACTTGACCTGATCAGGTCCTGGGAGGGGGTACAAAATTGTACGCCTCCCGCAGATATTTATTGTAAATGGACAATTTATCTATCAAGGTCCAAGCTGATTTAAGAGGTAAAGAAGCTACGAAAATATGGCTTGATATATGGAGGACAAATTAATATCCAGACAGTGAAGCTTGTTGATCACAACAAAAAAGACCCTCCTAAAACAGATTTATTGTGTAGAATTATGAAACAAGGGGGCCTATAGACTTCTTCCAGATCTACAGTCCTAATTCTCTGCAAAAGGCAAACATAGCACACAGTAATCTCAGAACAAAAGACAAAACAGTTGCGAAACCAGCAGACAAAATTCTCTTAACCTAAATGCAAAAACAAAATAAGCTGAAGTCTTAAAATGGATGCTATATTTTGCCTTTGCAACGAGAATTCTCTGTGCTGTATTTTTTTTAATGGATAAACTTCAACAGTGTGGTTTTTCCAACCGTTGTTTGCTAGACGAAGAATGGTGAACAGTATCGAAATAGTAGGTTGGAATGTCATCTTGCAGTACGAGATAAAGGTTAGAACACGTATCTGAGACACTGAAAGTGTTAATGGACCAAAGGAATATTAACAAGAAATATTCACCCAAAAAGGTCCTGTTCTGGAACAGCGGTAAAGACTTTTCCTTTCAACATTATCACAGATGTTATCATTTTATGGGATTAATGTTGTTTTCACGATATATGTGTGTTCATTTTCTCACTGAGTTCCCTTACGATATAGACTTGGGATTATTCATCTTTACATAAACTTGAAATATGGATCTGATGTATCCCAATCGACGGCCGGACCAGACACAGCCATGCATTCGCATGATACAGAATTCGTGGCCCAGTCGTTAGGTAGGTAAAACAGGAATAAGTTCCTGTTTCTTTGTCTTTCACAGAAAAAGACTACCGGATATGGTCTCTGACGAAATTAACTTTACAGCAACCTTTTATCCCTCGGCTTTCATCCAAGTCTGTAAACACCAAACAAGAAATTCTCATTTGGCACAGATCTCTCGAGGTCGTGCGAGACTCTGGATAAAAAAAAGTTCACGTTTGGAGAGATGTAAGTGATTGGAATAAAGAAGGGAATATAATCAAATATGTTAAAAGAACAAAGCGAGAGATTCGTGAACATTTAAGGTTAGAAGAATTTATATTTTAGGAGATCAAGGAATCAAGGATCGAAATTCTGCGGACAATTCCTCCAGAGAACATACGCTGCCCTAGACCAACAAGTAGGTCTCCACTTTTTTTTTTTTCTGACTGCAGGTCTATTGCTGCCCTACCCCAATCCCTTGCGGAAGTAGGCTACCCCGCGACTGTATCTAAAACTTTACATGTTCTAAAGCATAATGATGTCAGATCAATCCTTGAAAGAATATCAAAGGCGTATTTAGCGTGCTGTAGTAGCCTAAGTCAGCTTTATTTCAGTTACATTGTGGAAACGTGCTGTGGCAAACAATGAAGGCATTTATAGGAAACAAAGTGGCAGCCAATACAGTTCTGCGAGATAGAAGTCACGAAGAGCAATGGCAGCTGCTCTGATTTATCACGAATTCTATGGGCAGCCGTCACCGCCAAAATTACATTAATCAAATGATGTAGTATGAAATCAAATGATTTAACCCAGGAAATGAAATGATAAATCCAAATTCCAAATGATGTGGTGTCACATGAAATGATTTAGCGAACAAAACCGAATTATGAATTTAGATTCCAAATGACGTGGTACTAAATGAAATGATGTAGTGTGAAACGAAATGATTTAATCTAACAAATGGAATGATGAATTCAGATTCCAAATAATGTTGTGTGATATATGAAATGATGCAGCATGAAATGAAATGACTGAACCCAAAATATGAAATAATGAATTCAGATTCCAAATGACGTGGTATTAAATGAAATTAAATGATTTAAAGAACAAAATAAAATGATGATATCTGCTTCCAAATGAAGTGATATTAAATAAAATGATGTAGTCTAAAATGAAATGATTTAATCCAACAAATGAAACCATAAATTTAAATTCCAAATGATCTGGTATTAAATAAAATGATTTAAACAACAAAACGGAATGACGAATTCTGATTCCAAATGACATTTTATGAATTGAATTTACATAGCATAAAATCAAATGATTTTAACCAATAAATGAAATGATGAATTCAGATTCCAAATGACGTGATATTAAATAAAATGATTTAAAGAAGAAAATGAAATGATGAAATCTGTTTTCAAATGACGTGGTATTAGATAAAATGATATAGTCTAAAATGAAATGATTTAATCCAACAAATGAAACCATGAATTTAAATTCCAAATGATTTGGTATTGAATAAAATGGTCTGAAGAACCGAATGGAATAATGCATTCAGATTCCAAACGACGTGGTATTAAATGAAAGGTGTTGAAAGTAAACGGTCTGACTGGGAACAACACTACATTGTAAGGTCAAACTGCAAATCATCTAGCGTAAATTCAAACATACACGGGGGCGCTGTTAACCATGATGCATGGTGTCAGCACGCCCAAATTTATAATCTAGACAAGTATGTTCAACATTCGGTTGAGATTTTTTGCAGACGAAGCTTGGACAGCCAAGGTGTTTCCGTTCCTATGATATAAACAAGAACTATATTTTCCAATCAGCATCAAGTGTTTTGATCCACATTAACGAATGTGCGTTTGTTCTTTAGGACTCACGGTACTAATTCAGTTCCCATAGTAAACCTATGCAAACAACATGATATTAAAAATTCAATAACTTAAAATTTCTGAGTCCCCATGATCAAACCTATATTTATCAATATAGATGAAACCTGGATGTCAGCTTCTGTGTAGAGGAAAGGATATGAGACGCAGCATTTTCTGGACCTGCATGTGTTTGAAACATGTGCTTTCAATTCCGCACCAAAGAGTCAGGTGCTAATTTTAGTAATGAGTGTTCCAAACTCAAGACTGTTAAAGGACTGGAATTCCATCAATAAAACATTATCTCTATTTTTTTCACTTACAACTAGGATAAGCTCTCAAAAGATTCTTTTTCCTAAAACATAACTTACATTATTAACCAATCCTGGCCAGCTAAATCCATGTATACTCCATTTAAAGTTCACCCATTTCCAGGCTGGTTTCCATTTTTCCATACCATTAGTACCGTGTGTCTTTCAACATTTCTCCGCCTTGCACTACGCGAGTTTCCAATTAAGGCTTCTACAAACCTAGATCTATCAACTAAGGAAATTAAAATTTTGGTCTTATTTGATCAATAATAAATACCGCGTTTGATAACCTGACCTAGCATACACACTAAGCTAGCAAGTTGCTTCTCGCTTACATTACTGGATTACGTACATTCGTCGAAGTCCTATATGTAATAATTCTTCCTTTGTCGCCATTGAATCCCAGTTTTCAGCGACATATTACTGTGGAGATTCTTTTTTTTTTTCTCTCTCTCTCAAAGAAATGAATACATGAGTAATAAACATTTGCCCGCTTTGGAGTGCTTTGTGACGAAAACGAGCACAGATATACTTTAATAAACCCAAATTTAGCAATGTTGCATGAAAATACGAAAGAAAGGTGTCATTGATAGATTTCATCAGGGTTTTTTTAAAAAAAAAAAAAAAAGCCCATAAAACCAGCATAGCGAGTTCTAAGTGATAGCACGTTAACTCTTGGAGTAAAGACAGTTTTGGATACTCTCTCTCTCTCTGTCTCTCTCTGTCTCTCTCTCTCTCCATAGAATGATTTATTATTATTATTATTATTATTATTATTATTATTATTATTATTATTTATATGGTAGCTTCTAACTTTTCAGTACTGACCCGGTTTAAAATCAACTAATAATAGGGCTGTCTCCAAAAATCTAATCCTGTCAGTTTCATACGCCTCCACAAATCAAGAAAAGAGTGTATATATTGCTTTATTTCTCATATCTTGGTCATTTATTGGTAAAAGTACATAAAGGGAAAAGTGCATAAGGCATGATATTGTCCTTGGGTATATTTTAAAAGTGTATGATCAGCATACGGTAATAATAATATAAGGCTAAATTTTATATTAGAAGTAACATTGATAGAGACTGTGGTCATTAGAATATACATTTTGGGAAGTGAACATTAACATGGAAGTTTATTAATGCATTTTTATTGCAAATATGATACAAACTGACACAAGCCTTATGCAAACAGTATTCATGCGACAAGCTGAAGCAATTGGAATAATAGTCAAATTATTATTTTGGTGGTTTATATTTCTGTTCATATCACATCGTTTTTATCAGCCATAAATGTAGTCTTTTATCTCCCAATATATTAAACCTAATACCAAAATAATAACTTGGTATTTTTTTAATGTCTAGTTTAACTCAATCAGGTAGTTAAATGATTTCTTTCTTCAACAGTTTTCCACCTACATGTTACTTCTGCCGTGTCTATTTTTAAAATAAAAATGAAGATAGAACTTTCATAGTCATATATGATTTTGTAAAGTTTCTTAAATCTAATTATTCGATTCATGACAATAAAAAATTATGAAGACAAAAAATATTTTGTAAAATTACAGAGACATGATGCTGGGGTAATACAGACAAGCATGATGCAAGGGTGCAAATTTCTGTCGATCTATGAACACATTAAGCTGGGCAGGAGAACGATTAATTAGATTTATGGGGACCGGCGCATGTTTAAATCGCCATAATGCACTGATTGGTAATGTCTCTGTCATGAGAGCAGTGATTCTTAATTAAGCCTTCGTTTATTTAACTGAAAGAGATAGGGGTTAACTTCCGATCTGTATCGAAGCTGTCAGTTTTGAAGTTTTCCAGGAATCAGTATTTGGTAATCTGAGGTTGTCATGCGGACTACATTTTTAGCGCCTAGTTGAGGCGGGAGAGATATTTAATTCGGATTGGTTACGCTGAATAAGGGCGCTTGAATCCATATGAAAACTCTGTTTTAATGTGCCGCCGGCAAAGGTCCTGGTCAGTCGACACTTTTTTCTGCAAGAGAAAACAAATGTAGAAGACTCCGGGTCGAATTTAGAAGAAATTCACTCATAATTAATCAACCAAAGGATCGGATGTCTCGAAAAATCGACAGACACAATTCTGGTGGGAAAGCTTGAAAACACAAGGTATTTTGCGTCAGTCTCACGTAAATCATTGATATCAATATGATGATTTGTTTGATTTATTTGCTTATATTTGTATGAATTTATTTGGTTAGATTCGTAGATCAATTTTCTTGATATGAATACAACTGTGTGAGTTCATCTATATGAATCCGTACAATGATATTCTTTATATAAGTTGATGAATCGTTTGAATGTATAGTCTAGATTGTTATAGGTAAATATGTATCTAGAATTTCATGCCTTACTTTAGTTGATATGAGTTACGAGAATCCGTGGGAATTCTCCGACTTAGATGATTTCACGTATGATAAAGACTTGAGTGCGTATTGACTGAAATTAACGTTGTTAAACCATGTAGTAAGATTTCATATACGTTAGAGACTTGAATGTGTGTATTCGCTATAAATACCTTAGTTGAGCCATGTAAGGAATTTCATTCATTCATTTGTATAATTGAGACGACACCGGAATTGATGTCTCGGGGTGATGTTAATGTGAGCTAGTGTTGAAATAGCTATTAGGAAGTACATTAATCTTAGGAAACTAGGTTTGTTTATGGTCTGCCGTGTTTAGTTAGACCAGATAGCCGTTGGTATCTGTTTGAATTCCGATGGAACTATATCTGACATTTAACGAGAGGGGAGTATGATATATTCCCAGTAGGATACCTGACAGAATATTTAGTTTGCTACTTTGTTTACTTTTGGAAGGTGAGATAGCTCCACGTGACGTATTCACCGAGGTATCCACGTGACGTATACACGAATCTACCTGTTGAAGTATCTACGTATCACGTACTTACATAACCACCTAACCACACAAAGTCCGAGGGCCGAAAGCGGCGAGACACTAGAGAGTTGGAGAAGGGAAAAGTGGAGAGGACCCAGACGTACAGGCACAAGGAATTTAAAGAACAGTCGCAGTGAATTCGGGCTGAACCAGAACAATCAGGTTATGAATCTGTACAAGGCATTGACTTCGATCTTTCACTCGATTCGATGATGAACTAATTCTATCACTTAAAACAGATCGGCTATTTGTATAAGTATATTTGTGTTTGAAATTCGTTGAATGATTTGTTTTCAAAAAGAAGTGTATCTTCCTAATGTAATGTATTATCACAATTGTTTATGAATTTTTATTAAATTTATTGTCTTTACATGTACGGGGGCTCGAGTCATTCTGTTTTATATATCTGCTCAGATCTCTATCTATTCCACCTATAAGTTTCACACTTTATATTGACATTTACTCGATCCGGACAATTACACCGTCGGCGATCAACCTCTAGATAACGATAACCAAAATCCACTACAACCCACCCCCAACAAAGAAGGGGGAGTTTGTGGCACATGATCTGTGCTTTATTTCATCATAAAACATTCTAGGCAACTATTTATTATTCACGTATTCATTTCTTTCGAAATCTATTACTAAGCATCCCCATCCACAACCGCAATTGTTAATACGTTTGTAGTCGAGTGTGGGATGTTTCAAATGCACATAATTCAGACAATTCATTTTTTACTTATACTTGCATAAAACATATAGAAAAAAATCAAAGTGCTATTTCACTGTAGTTTGTTAAAATGAAACTGAACTAGATGAACAGAGTTGAGACTGCAGCGGCATTTGGATAAATTTGATATTTATTTAGAATCACATTTCATACTTATGCATAATGACTGACACTTTGTAGATATTTGTGATTCCCCGTTCTGACGGTAAACAACTCTGATACATTGCTTCTTGGAACCACAGATAAATTGCAAAAGACGTGTATACATAAAGGCATTGTAAAACTGATCTTTATTGTCTAATGTTTTTAAAAAATAATTATGTCCCTGTTTTGATGGTTAAAATCACATCCCTCTTTTGTAGGTTTTACAAGAATGTGTCTGCATGCAATTAACTTAATTTGAGTTTGACTTGGATTTCATTAAATAAGAAATTTACTGTTTATATCAATTTGGACAACTCTTTAAATTTACATATCATAAATAGGAAGACCAATATCAAGTGTTTTGTTTTTTTTTATCTTCAGTTGTTATTTAGTCTGCACTAGATGATAAAATATCTTGGGTATAAGGATACCGTTAGAACAGCTGTAAAAATGATGGCATAGAAAACGGGTTTATTTCATAAGTTTATGTGTCTACTATGTCAGAGTTTCTAAAACTGTTATGTATTCTTTTGGTTTTAAAATGCACATCTTTTGAAATTACAAAACTACAGGTACGTCATTCTATGAGACCAACAAATTAGAAAATGGTAGGGATACCAACATTTTTATGGACTGTTCATAAACCCATTTAAAATGTTCATTTGTGGCTGGAAAATATATGAAGTAAGAAGGCCTTTTTAGCAGCTTTATATGCATACAAACAATCATTATTAAGTCACGGACGCCTGCATGAGTCGTGTATCGATAGGTCACTATGTGAACTGATAACAGGAGGTATACAGTATTTACTACCAGCCAGTAGGAATCCATCAGGATCAGAGAGTCGTGTTGATAGCAAAGGGCCATTCAGCTTGGGTGTCATATTACCATGGATAGAAACTAGTCACATTCTTCGGGCCTGGCATAGTATAGAACTTTGACGAATAATGCACATGTACGCACGGCCCGTAATGTACGATATATACAAAAAGTGTCGAGAAACAGCTTGTTAGTTTAGTGTGTATGCTAGGTCAGGTCATCAAATATGATAATTACTATTGATCAAATAAGATGAAAATTTTAATTTCCTTAATTGATAGATCTAGGTTTGTAGAAGCCTTAATTGGAAACTCACGTAGTGTAAGGCGGAGAAATGTTAAAGAACACACGCACATTCGTTAATGTGGATCAAAACACTTGATGCTGATTGGAAAATATAGTTCTTGTTCATATCATTGGAACGGAAACACCTTGGCTGTCCAAGCTTCGTCTGCAAAAAATCTCAACTGAATGTTGAACATACTTGTCTAGATTATAAATTTGGGCGTGCTGACACCATGCATCATGGTTAACAGCGCCCCCCTATGTATGTTTGGATTTACGCTAGATGATTTGCAGTTTGACCTTACAATGTACTGTTGTTCCCAGTCAGACCGTTTACTTTCAACACCTTTCATTTAATACCACGTCGTTTGGAATCTGAATGCATTCTTCCATTCGGTTCTTCAGACCATTTTATTCAATACCAAATCATTTGGAATTTAAATTCATGGTTTCATTTGTTGGATTAAATCATTTCATTTTAGACTATATCATTTTATCTAATACCACGTCATTTGAAAACAGATTTCATCATTTCATTTTCTTCTTTAAATCATTTTATTTAATATCACGTCATTTGGAATCTGAATTCATCATTTCATTTATTGGTTAAAATCATTTGATTTTATGCTATGTAAATTCAATTCATAAAACGTCATTTGGAATCAGAATTCGTCATTCCGTTTTGTTGTTTAAATCATTTTATTTAATACCAGATCATTTGGAAATTAAATTCATGATTTCATTTGTTGAGTTAAATCATTTCAATTTAGACTACATCATTTTATTTAATATCACTTCATTTGGAAGCAGATATCATCATTTTGTTTTGTTCTTTAAATCATTTAATTTCATACTAAATCATTTCATTTAATACCACGTCATTTGGAGTCTGAATTCATTATTTCATTTTTCGGGTTCAATCATGTCATTTCACACTACATCATTTCATTTAATACCTCGTCATTTGGAATCTAAATTCATCATTCGGTTTTGTTCACTAAATCATTTCATGTGACACCACATCATTTGGAATCTGGATTTATCATTTCCTTTCCTGGGTTAAATGATTTGATTTCATACTACATCATTTGATTAATTTAATTTTGGCGGTGACGGCTGCCCATAGTATTCCTTATTCTGACCATGGAGAGCTGAGGTAACTCAGCTGGTATAGTGCCGGACTCGTAAACCAAGGATCGCGGTTCGTTACCCTCCCAGGCCAGCCCCGGGCCCTCCTTGGGAAAGGCACTTAGCTCCCATTAAATCAGCATGATATAGACACTAACGTGCATCTGAAACAAAACAAAAAAAAAAGAAAAAAAAAAAAAGATGCAAGCGAATTATTTATCTTGCTCGTGTTATCTTTTCGTAGCAATCAATTCATCGAGCATTGGACAGCTTTGGAGTGATGACCAATTAATTTAAAACATTTTCAACGAAAGATAAGGTCAAATTCCAGTCTTGCTATATCAAGGCAAAGATCTATATGACAATTTAGAGAACGGCTGCTATCTTCATAGTTAGGTTTTTCTCTTTGGAGGAATGTGAAGTTGAATAGTCCCTGAAAACTTTTTCTTTTTCCAGATTTTTCTATCACTTACATGCTGACTTATTTGGAAATGATATCCATTATATCCAAAATGTCCAGAGGACAACTAACAAATCCAATATGGACAGATTAGTCAATAATTTAGCAATCGATCTGATGGAAGAAACCGATTGACCAAGAAATTAGAACCAATTCCGAACACTGCGTTCTCTTGTCAGTTAATATGAAAGACTCACTGTCATATTAGCAATCTCTGATTAAATATCGAACTGATGGTCATATTAGCAAGCTTTATTGCGAGTCTTATTAAATATTGAACTGTTGTTAATCCTCGCAGGACTCTAATAACATCAGCAATATTAATATTCCAGGCAGTCTATTTGTATCTCTTAAAAAATATTTTAAAAAACTTACCCTGAAATTAATAATACTCGTTCAATCTGTGTTGACTTTCCATGACATTTTCG
The DNA here is from genome assembly GCA_016617855.1 of Megalonaias nervosa. NCBI lineage: Eukaryota > Metazoa > Mollusca > Bivalvia > Unionida > Unionidae > Megalonaias > Megalonaias nervosa. The sequence goes on along the minus strand of JAECUM010004374.1, from coordinate 54,499 downwards.
CAGAAGAATAAACTCACTTGTTTAATGGGGGATTAATATCATCTTAAAAGTTCACAGAAATAAAGATTTTATAACGACGTTAATGTTTAGATTATGAAACAGTGTTTGAAGTCTGCAAAATATTGACGCCTTCTGTGGCTATTTCAGTATGTACCATCTGGCAAGCCCCCCCCCCCATGTATCTCTCTCTCTCTCTCTCTCTCTCTCTCTCTCTCTCTCTCTATATATATATATATATATATATATATATATATATATATATATATATATATATGAAAGAACAGACATAGGGTATATGCAGATCGCAGATGGTTTCATTAAAATAAGCAAGTACACACGCAGCTTTAAAACTAATGAGGTTTGTTATATCCGGCATCCGATTCTGATCAATAAGGAAACACATTTCCCCACCTCCAACAAACCAAAAACACATTAATTATAAATTAGACTTAATATAATAATGTACAGAGAACAGCCAAGTACTGTCTGAGCAGAGAAAATGAATTCAGACTTTCATTGGTATTAGGGTGGCATGAAAAGATACAAACGAACATATAATTCTCTTTCTGACCTTATCAAAAGAGATGTATTGAAACATTTTATTTTTTCTTATTTTTTAAATTGTCGCACAAGCTTAATTATCTTGCACGGTCTCCTAACTACAGGTAAACACAGATATGACGATACATACAGGTTTTGCAACTGTGCTAATTTGTATATAAACAAAGCATGAAGGGGTCCAAAAACAGGATACAGGGTAATCAGGTTGACTCGTGCTATATCCCCGTAACACCGCATTAACAAATTGCACGTGTATACGCCGCTCAAGAGTTCCAGCACTGTAACCGGAAAAGTGGTTTTCCTAATTTTGTTTTCAGGGTTAAAGAAACCTTGCTTATAATTTATTACGACTCTGTGTCTTAAAATGTGAAACAGAAAGAAGTGAAACTAACAATTTCATTAGAATCAACAAGCATTTTACTTCTCTACAATACAAAGCGTAAATTCAAGAGAAACTTACAGTATCTTATACATGATCATCCACAGTTGTCTTTCTTTCTTGCTGTGTGTCCCGCTTGCTAAACAAGGGGTCGCGAGTTGGAAACTCACTGCGTCATCGCAATTTTTAAAAATACTTTTTTTTGGTATTTTGATTTTCAATTTTTCTTTTAAACTCGCTCATCTCCTATTTTATTCCCGTCCTAGGACGGGCAATTAACCTAGTTGTGAATTAAAATACCAAATAATCCTAAATGTCCTATCACAAGAACAAAAATATAAAATGTTCCGAATTATTCCAGTAGTTTTGAAAGTTCTGACGTACCACAATGATGCAGTTCAGAATGTCTAAGAATGCGTTTATAGTAATCGAAAACATAGTCCAATAATCAATGGGCACTTTAGTAATTCCAATAAAAAGTTTAAATAAAGTTTAAATTCTATCTGACAAAATTGGAATGAATTATTTATTTATCAAATTCATATTTATACACATTTTCACTTGACCCATAACATAGTAGAATCTGAAGATTTCCATTGGATAAACCTAGTTTAACTGTAAACAAGGCTGACATTGAACTCTTGCTATGTAAACATGTTGTTTTCAACTTACAACCATGAAGAAAGGTTAAGCACACAAAATAAACTAAATATACAGAACAAATTAAAGAAAGGGGATTGCTATTTAGAATTCAGCTGAAACAAAGTCACCAAAACAAATGAGTGAGTGATACTGGCCGAGCCATATATCTGGTAACAAAGGCCACAACGCACACCATATCGATCAAGCTTACATAGTGTGCTCAAGTAACTTGTCTTGCACTGCAAATGTGTTGTCAATGATTCGGTCAGATTTTCTACTTTGCATTTTGCAGCTCAAGCCCCTACTGGTAGACATTTGGACTCGGCAATGAAAATAGTTTGTGACTGTGTGAGATTTTCTATATACTGCTCACCTATGTAAATGAACATTGTACTATCTGATATGTATTGCACTATACCTTGTCCGATATGTGTTGGACTATAACTAGTCCAATATGTGTCATCTTCGCTAGCCAAGGTTCCGATGTGATAACCCTATCTACACTTTGGTGGATCGAACAGATATATTGGTGCTTTGTCCTAGCGACATCTATTGGATTTCACGAGTTGCCTCCCTTAGTATGTCAAAACAACTAACCAATAGCGTGGTGCATTGTACATCGGCCGAAAATGGTGGGGGTAATTGACCTAGAAAGGATACTTTGGAAGTTTAACATCGAAACTATGACTATGTACTAGAGGAAAGTCACTACAGGTGTATTTGAGTGAAAGGTATTTGTGCAAAACACGGACCGACACTGGAAAATTGTTTATTTATCAGTCCATTCAAGTTGTGTGCTCCGATTGTCTCGATCATGTAAAAACTGTGTTCAAATTTTCACAACTTAATTTTGATTGAATGCGGTGGCTTGCCGCAGCAACCAATGAAATTCACAGACCTGAAGCACAGAAATATCTGCTTGATACGCCAAGGTGTAGATTGGGTTATCACATCGGAACCTTGGCTAGCAAAGATGGATATGTATTGGACTATAACTGATCCGATTGGCCCAAGAGAATAAAACATGCTAAAACCCGAACTTCACTAACAAATTCTGTAAATATTTCATTACTGAATATACTCTACTTTAACCTGATGATATCGGTATACCAATCATATGTAACTGTCGACATCTGAGTAAGCATTTGAATCTTTCAATAGAAATTATGAATTCCATGCATGACTGACGGACGTCAGATTACCGGCTGTATATTCACAAAACTTTGTACGTAAGTCAGCTGAAACTCAGACTCTCAAGTCAGAGATGCCACTTTAACTTAGTATATGTCCTTGAAATTTAGCTTACAATATTTCCAGCAGTATTCATTGTGATACAAGACATCAAAGACTTTTGGATCTTTCAAAGAACATCTCGAAAATACGGGGTTGTATCCATCTTTCTTATCGCATCTCAGCTCTCATTATGACCTGAACACACATGAAAAATACAAGAAAAGAGTAACCTGAATATAGGCTGATTATCTCGAAAGGTAAAATAAAGACAAATAACTCGTACAATTTCAATTAGTATATAAATTTTTGGGGAAATACTTTTGAGTAGACCGCGTACAGTGACACGGAAACGTATAATATCAGCGTGGGTTTTGGAGTACACGATAAAGTTGAGGGCCGACAGATTTCATAATTCTGTTCTAAAATATCAAGCACATGATTCAGATTGTTCATTTATTGGTCACTAACGCTTACTGAAAAAACATAATATCCATGGTTCCATGTTCTGCGTATAAGAACTACCAAATGAAAAGTGCGGCAGGCATGGGCGGATCCAAGGAGGGGAAAAAGGCGGTGAGCGCCTCTTAAAAATGAGCGCGAAAAGACCGGAATGTTTCATAGATTTTACCCCTTGCTTACTTGTTTACACTTCCACCCCCATTAAAAGAAGACATAAATGAGAATATGAGCTCATATGAAGCAAAACTGAAGATTTATTTTAAACAGTCTCTGTGTGTTGGGAACATTTCTTAATCCCGAGACTGACAAAACGTATTGGTCAAGAATAACAATCTTGAAAGATCCCAAAGAAAATTATTAAGAAAAACACAGAGCACTCATAATTCTTGGAAATAAAATAAAAATAAGGCATATACTCAAACTATTTGGCGCATTTTTCTGATTTTTGTTTTGTTTTTATTTTTACCGAGAAACTTTTAATAACATGATGAAATAAAGATTTTAAAAGAAAATAGTTCGTTTACGCCGTATATGTCAATAATGTATCCAGTTTCGTTCGGAGAATATATTTCTGTTTAAAGATGATCATAAGACGGCTCGTGTTTGAGCATATGTCTTATTGAGCAGTATCCGAAACACATAAAAAATGTCGTCTGCTCTTTTCTGAGAAACATTGTAAATAGTCAACGATGTTCGGAGAAAAATGCGTCAGAGACTTCATTTTATGGTCATGGGCACTCAATAAATATTGAGTTTAAGTACTTGTATGGCTTAGTAAGTTTGCAATAAAAAAGATGTCGACCAAGAAAATATGTAAAGATTAAATGTCAAATCGAAGCGTCTATTCCACAGATTTACGTACGTGTAGATCATATTTTTGTTTTACATTCAAATTCGATTACACTTAGAATCTCGATAGACTGAATATAAACAATATCTAAGTAAATAGTTTGAGAGATCCCTAGTTCGAGTCGAGAGATTTAATTTGATTATAAGTATTTTTTCTAGTCTTATACACAAATAAGTGATCCAGGGTGTTCGAATCAAGTGTTTTTAAACACAAGTGATCAGGGTGTTCTAGTCAACTGTGTTCAAACACAAGTACATACATACATACATACATACATACATACATACATAATGAATCCATATTGAGGTATTTTTTAAAATCGAAATTGAATTTCTATACCCCAATTAACAGCAATTAACAACTGCTATGAGACTAAGAGTGTTGGACAGCTAATCGTCCATTCTGTGCACAGAAAGATTTTATCAGTGGAAAAAACAAAGCAATTAAAATCATAATAAATATATAAATGCATATTTATGATTTAGTTTTTGTGAAAGATCTCGTTCTGCTGGTTGATAGTACTCATGTCATATTTTCCCAATCCATCTCCTCTGTGTGTTTGTGTTTGTGTGTGTTCTTTAGCATACGCGCCTAATTAGCAGCGGATATTATCTTGTCCAATTAGAGTAGTTTGGGTTGTCGCCATAGAGCAAGTCAACACGGAAGTCGAAGCAAACAATGCTGTCAGCTATGTGTTGCAAATTATATTGACTTAAAGCTGTCTGTGTGAAAATATGGTTCTTACCTGACTTGGCTCCAAACCACAATTATCACATCAATTTTCAACGTCGCTGTGGGTGGGTTTAAAGCAAATATAAATACAAAGTCAAATTAAGGAACCTCGAGAACTGTGTACAGCTTACTCATTAAAGATCTATTTGGAAAGCATGAATGACAATAATTAGAAACTGGATACATTTGAGAACTATCAATGCATATCATACAGTGAATAAATTAATCGAGCAACAAATCAAATAATATTAATCCATTCAACAGTTGTTCCATTTTTTTTTATCTATATAATTTGTTTCCTCCATTTTTTTCACGCCATTTTTGTGTTGCCTCTGCCTGTCTGTTTGATCGCCTGTCGGTAAGCCTGTGTGTCCATAAAATCTCTATATATTACTATTTTATATTGCACAATGGCAAATATAAGTCGCGCATAGTTAAAACTTAAAGTCCTGCATAGTGAAAACTGGAAGTCCTGTATAGTGAAAACTAGAAGTACCGCATAGTGAAAACTAGAAGTTCCGATTGTCGGGAATGTTTCCACAGTGGTTAGTTCAATCGAACTGCAGTACAGTTCTAATGCTTCTCAAGTTTGATTAGACCCGAGGGTTTTTCAATATTTCGTTTGACTTAACTCTATTACTATATTTTAACTGAGCAAATCAGCTGTCTAATACTTTGAAAACATCAAATAGTCAGGGTCAGAACTTTTGCGCGGCTATGGCGGATCAAAATCATCGTTCTTTTTTATTTTAAAGACATATCAGCTGTATGTTTCAGCCGATCGAATAAAAAAACTCCTTTCATATACTGTCTTTCTCTAGTTAACAAAAAGCTTTGCGCATTACTGGAAACAATAAAATATCATGTTCAATAGAATCAAACTGAAAGAATATTAAAATATTTTAAATTTGGTTGTAACTAACTGTTCGTGTTTCCTCCCCACCAACCTACCCTCCCATTTTTATGCTTATTTCTTATAGTGCAAGCGCAATAAGCTTTCCGCTACCCGCCAAGCGAGAGGCAGGCCTCCAACGTGTACGTCTTTTGAGAATTAAAGAAACAGAAGCACGAATCAGATCGAAGATGAGCAAAGTACAAAACACGCTTGGCAACCATTTCTCTCCGTGTGAAGCACTGATCACATATATTGGAGCCAGATATCGCAGTGCGTTTGTTTCGTTTTTCTCGACAAATGAGTGTTCATAGAGTTTTACACTATTTGCTTTTGTTTATATACTGCTGTCCCCTAAGAATACTTAGGCTTGTATGTTTACTAATATTTTTTTCTTCCTCTCTAGTTTTATTGTTTCGGTAATACAAATTCATACATTTCTATGTCATATCAATGGGAGCAGTTAGGCTAAGAGATCAAGTTTTGGTTATTGGTGTAAAATTTAACTGAACAATCCATTTAATTATAAAAATTACAACCTATGTGAACTTAATAAATGCTACCACAGGCACACAAACAAGCATCATTCTTAATTTATAATGAAGATTGTTAAATAATTTCAGGGGGTTTTGTTCGCAAGGCTATACAAAAACAGCATCTTTTCTACTTGTGTCATTAATTTATTTTGAGTTGAGCAGACACATAATAAGTATGTTTAGTTGTAAAAATTAATTATGTCTGATACCAATTATTTGTTCTCATTGTTGGATTGACTGATATTATCACATACTGGGGATTGACCGATATTATCACATATTGGGGATTGACAGATATTATCACATATTCGGGATTGACCGATATTATCACATATTCGGGCATTATATATCGCTTCATTATAATACAATTTTAATTTGCTTGAATTTGGAAAAAGGTCCCCCTTGGTATAAAATGACTGATGTGCTTTGATGCAATAGTAATAAAAATCTCGATTAATAGATGAATTTCCTCTCTGCCCCCCCTCCCCCACAGTGTATGATGTAAACATCTGCTCAACGAATAATGGAGTGCAAATAAGTAATTTATAAGTTGTAGTGGCGAGTCTGATTAGTAGCAGAATATAAATTTATCTATTCTATCTAATTGAATAAACCACCCCGCACCCCCAAATAAATCAGTAATTGTGATTTATTGTTCTCTCCCCAAAAAACCAGGTTGTTTTTTTGAACATTCTTGTGCTTAGAAAAAGAGAGGTTTGAATCAGATTTTTAGATTTGTCTGGAAATGACATATTATAATAAAACTAAAATGATAACCAAATGACGATATCATATTCAGGTTCCTATGACTCCTTTTCGCAAAAAGGCCCGAGGATGTTTTTATTAACAGTTTCAATCAATATTTCTATTTCACAAATGAAATTATGTTTGTGCAGTAACTAATTATAAATAACACGGAATATATCCTAAAGTGTTCAAAATGGGTCTTTTTCGCGAAAAGGACTTACCGCAACCGAGCAAACACGATATTCTTACAATCCACCGTCTCTATCAAACGTTCAACGCCTCAGACGCCGGTAAAGACAGATTTAAGAGATTATCTTGGTTAGAAAATTATCCGATATTTACGGCGTACCTCCGGAAAAATGTGTCCATTGATGAGTATATTTGGAATATTTCTTCCGAGAGCGTACCATGGGCATGTAACCAATACAGTCAGAAATATAAAATACTTAAGAAAGAAGCAATCAATGAAGAATGATCTGAAAGAAGAAATGAATCATAACTGAGTGAAAACAGTAGAAAGGAGGATTATTAGGTATTTATAGACATTCAGAATTAGGGTTTTTACTCTTTTTCATTCTTTCTCTGTGTACATACCCTTTACAAATGTATTATTATATCTAGTGTATTTCTTTTGGAATGCATACATTAGTTCGTAAATGGAGAGAGAGAGAGAGAGAGAGAGAGAGAGGGGGGGGGGCGTTTACAGTCAGACCATGCATAACCATAACAGTCTTTGTTCTAACACGAATTCAGAGGGTAACACAGACATCGCATGGCTCCCAAGGATTGACAACAATTTCATTAATTTCTTAAAATACTGCAATGTTTTAGTGTCAGAAAAGAAAAGAATTTGATTTAATAATTTGACAAGATGTGCTGTATGCTTGAAGCAAAAAAGCTGTGATATTTCAGATGTGTCAGCAATCAATCACTTCGATCTAAAAAAAGCAGATAACTGTAAATCTAATTATAACTGAACCATCAACAGTAAAGCTCTCAAATCTTCTTTGTTTTCAAAGCACCCTGTATCAAATGGTTAGTCTGTCCAGGGTAAACAAGAACAATCTTCGCATCAAACGTGAATGGTGGATAACCAAAGTCTGTAAATTATATTTTAATTAAAAATTCAGCATTTTTGTTCTGTGATTTTGATTTTTTTTCTCTTTGTCACTGCTAACAGGTCTGTACTCGGAAATGTATTATGAAATGTACACGTCATTTTCTTCTTCCCTGAATTGCTATTACCTTTCCACTTTATATTAAAAAGAAATAGTAAATGCTACGTAACAAGAGTTAATACAAAAATTAACTTCATTCGTGAAATAGAAATATAGATTGAAAATTTTAGTAGAGCAAAATGAGTTATTATACAAAATTATTTAATTTGTGAAATAGAAATTGATTGATACTGTTAGTAAAAACGTACTTGGTCCTTTCCGTAGACGGTAAGTCCTTTTTGCGAAAATGACCCGATTCGCGAAAAAGACCCATCTTTAACCTTTATATTAAAAAAATATATATTAAATGCTATGTAAAATGAGTTACTACTCAAAATATTTTCATTTATGAAATAGAAATATTGATTGAAACTGTTAGTAAAAACATCATAGGTACTTTTCGCAGAATGTAAGTCCTTTTCACAAAAAGGAGTCCTTTTCGCTCTTTATACCCACCTATTCAAGCTATGTCATAACATGAATTGTATTGGAAATAGGAGAAAAGTAATTATTTCATATCAAAGTCATGTAACTCAAAGTTTATTTTGCTTTTTATTTATTCTTCAAGCAACTTCAAGTCATGCTTTCTGCATGAACAGCGCTATATACACTGTGCGTCCCATATATACGTTTAGAGGCGCTTGATATTAAAATTTTCCCGATCACAAGGTTCATTCACAGCTTTGTTGGACGCAGTTACTAAACAGATTTGCTCACCGGAATGAAAATTGTATCATGGGTAAATTAGTGGCATTAATAAGCCAAGGGACACAACAACCGTTATCGAACTAGTTTATACTGAAACAAGAAATGAACATTATGTTTTAACACAAGAAATACGTGCAGTGCCACTTTACGGTGAATTCGAAAAGACAAACTGCCTTAGCAAGAAAGTTAAAGGCATGCTATCAGACTGGGAATTAAAATCATATCAGATCTGGAAAAAAAAATAAATGCTAAGTTTTCTGCAATTATTATTATTATTATTATTATTATTATTATCGGCACTCATAATCTTTTGATCAAACCGGAAAACTGAAAACATTTTGTTTGCGTTCTGTCCTTTCAGTGGAATAAATCCCTATATCAACTATCGGAGATGATGTCTTTTTCAATTAAACGTTCTGCAGATGAACGCCTCATCATAAAATGTACTCTAGTAAAACGAACCTGCGTACATCGCATATATTGTAGAAGGAAATTATCGCATTCATGTAAATGCATTTAATCTTAAAGAATAGCTTCACGTCATGAATGACACACAAGCTTCAAGACTGAAAAAAAAATGGTGAATACTCAACATACGTAAAACGCGATACGGTCATCAAATCATAAAAAAATTGTTTAAAAAAGATGGATGCGACTAATCTGGGACAGTTGGCGAACTTCAGGACAGCGATAATTTTGTATAAGAAATTATCAGAAGATAATGAAAACTGTTGCTTTGAAAGACAGATTTTGAGATGGATACATAGAACGGTATATCGTGTTTCATTTTTTTCTTTTTTTCCACAGTATATACAGCTATATTTAGAACACAAATTACATATTGTCCAATCTACCTACCCCAATACTATTTGTATAATTATGTTTGCTCTGTACTCATATCTCGTCTTAAATCTGAAATACAGAGGGGAAGCCTTTTGTGCCATGGATCCGTACGCTTTACTTCTTCAAAACATGGTTGGTTTGTGGGATTCAACGCCATTTTTCAGCACATGATAGGCTATTCATGGCGGCCAGTATAGTTGGTGAAGGAAGAACCCCCGGAATAAACACCGACCCATGGGAAGCTGCTGGCAAGTTTCTCGTTGGCTGCTTTCTCACATATCCACAATGGATGGGCTGAAACTGGAATTCACGGGGAGAGAAGTGAGGTATGTGAGTATCCTTTAAAGGCAAACGCCTAAGACCACTTGGCCACCCAGAGATTCTTTAAAGGCAAATGCCTAGGACCACTTGGCCACCCAGAGATTCTTTAAAGGCAAATGCCTAAGACCACTTGGCCACCCAGAGATTCTTTAAAGGCAAATGCCTAAGACGACTTGGCCACCCAGAGATTCTTTAAAGTATTAATGAAGTCCCTTCTTCTAACAGAACTCTACCATTATTGACGTCTATTACATTGTAGGGACCACGTGAGGTTGGACTATAAATAATTTCACAAAGAAATACTGGAACATGCGAAAGGCATTAAATTGGTTCGGACTTTTCTTAAAGCTGTCGATCATGTATTGTTGGAACAATCTGTATGCCCCCTCTCGGTTTTTTTTTTCCTCAGGTTAATACCATTGAAATACACAGTTAAACTTCAACAATATACCAGGGCGAGCAGAATAATACAAGTATGTAATTTTTATAGCTTCACAAACAAGCACCTACATTCAGTTTGCAATTCCCATTATCCAAACCTATTGTTCAGGTCAGGAATTGCGCAACTCAACTTCAACAATATACTAGGACGCGTCGAATGATACAATATATAACTTATAATGGGTTCAAAATCACCTATATGGATATGCAATCCTAATATCCACACCTATTGTTCAGGTCTTTGATATCTCAACATACTGTAATAACTGAGTCGACGATAAACTGCTGAAGTAATTTAATATTGTTACCCCAACTAGCGCGTACATGTATAACATTAATGGCTTTGATAGACCCCCTAATCATTTGCTGTATACAAAGGTAAGTCTAAAAACTCACATGTCTAATTTGGACGAGGAATAGAAGTTACTGACGTAAAAGATAGACAACAAGTCTATGAAAGAGACAAAACTGAGAATTTGTGCGTTTTAAGACATTCCATTATAATAATTTATACTGTAAAAATGAAGGCCTGGTTTCCTCTTCTTTGCTCATTCTCTCTGGATATTTTTACAGTCCTAAGGACCCGATCATTTAATTGTGTGTGTGTGTGTGTGTGTGTGTGTGTGTGTGTGTGTGTGTGTGTCTGTGTGTGTGTTTCTGTGGGTGGTGGGTGGGTGAAAAAATTCCGGTCATCGAATAGCTTAAAAATATATTCATGTTCTAATTTATGGAATAAAGAACCTTACTAACTAACTAACTAACTAACTAACTAACTAACTACCATATATAGAGCAGCAGTATATATATATATATATATATATATGGCGAGCAGTTATATATATATATATATGTATATATATATATATATATATATATATAATATTTGTTGAAATACAATTATCTTCAGCGAAAGGAAAATAAAATATCCTGGCTCCAATGAAAATCGCAGCCCCCATCACTCACCCCGCCCTCAGAAAATTTAAATGGTCGGTTCCTGGGTACCTTTTGTTATCTCACTGTCAAAAAAATGTGGAATTATGTTGTCATTAGCTGAGGGGAAGATATATCAATCTATGTCTAATTTTGTCTGGCTTAATTCATCCTTTGTCCCTAACTTATTATACATTGTCACGATGGCGTGCTGTACAAATTTAAATAGATGTCTGATAAATGAATATACATTAAAAGTTAAAACAAAGGCACTTTGATCAAAGAATAAATCTAGACGAGTTCAAACGAAGCATCAATCGAAACCTGGTACATTCAAAAATTAAGGCACCAGAGATTTTCAATATTCCACCTTTTTTGCATTGAAATATTGGTAACTTCAAAAAGAGAAGATCTCTGCAAGACTAAGTTAAGGCTCTTTTTTTCATTACATACATACATCTGGCCAGTAATATCGAACAGATCTGAATATATGGAGTGTCAAACACAAAAGGATATCGAATTACGAACTCGAGTTACTGAATACAATTTTAGAACAAGTTCATTCTATGGAAAGAGTAAACATTTACCTGGAAAATCCATTCGTGAATATATCAAACTGAATGGTTAGAACTTCGACCTCATATTTCGTGTCGCCATCTTCCTTGTTTTAAATCCACGATAAGCTGGATTCTGGTAACATCAGTCTGAAGCCGACCTAGCAGGTAGTACAGATCATACATAGGTGGCCTGATCAATAGATACCGTATACATCTGTTTATCTGTACCTCTAATCCGCCTAAATTCACCTAAAGCCAACAATTCACTGCAAACACAGCATGCTAGAGCTTCATATATTATTACACCGACATCTAAAGCAAGACAGTATCGCGGCCAAATGTTATCATTAAGGTTTGGTTTGTCTTGGCTTACTTTTGTATATTATATTTGAGTTATTTAGCAAGTTATTTAACCTGAATCGGAACAAATGGACTGGTTTGGAAAAGAAAACTTGGGCAGGCATTACGTTTAATATACAAACACGAGAGCAGTTTAGCGTCGCTCTGTGAAGCTCACCGCCAATCAATACCCTCGGAGTCGAAGTGTAAACCAATGTAAGGTTTTCTATCAGTTCGTCTCTAATCTGCGATCAGCTTGTGCATAATTAGAAACTCAGGTTAAAACCATGTTACCATTAAGCTAGTAGTGAATGAAGGTTTACAGTACGTTTGATACTAAGACAGGAGACCATTACTTGAAGAAATAGAGTTGAACTGATCGCCAAGACACTTCCCGGGAAATCGCTGAAAATTTTAGGTCTTGAGGGCGCCTTTGAGGACACCACCCCAACACACAGGGGCACGTATCATTGCTTACAATTTACCTGTCATACATGTACTATATAATAACTACAAGGGAGGACACGCTACTGATCGATATGGCCATGATCGCGCCCGCTTAATATGCAAGTGAAATCCTACTGAATGGAATACTGTCCTCTCATTGGTTGAAAGAAAATGACGTCCTGCATTTGTTTATAACTTATTTTCATTTGCCAGTGAGAAACGGAGTATTTCATTCAGCGCGTTGTTCTTGCATATTAAGCGGGCGCGATCATGGCCATGTCGAGCAATAGCTTGGAAAAATGGTCTGGCATTTCTTAAAGGTATGATAGTAAGCCAAACTTCGGATACGCATACAAAGTCGAATGTCTGAGCTAAACAGCGGTACCAAATTTATTACGCTAACGCGAAATGTAGGTTGAAATATCGGCGTTTATTATTAAATAGGTCGCGCGAAAAATGAAAGAAGTGTCCTCCCTTGTAGTTATTATACAGTACATGTGTGACAGGTAAATTGTAAGCACGATACGAGCCCCTGTGCCCAATCCCTCACATTCAGGCGGAAGCCTTTTGGTATTCCAGTGAGCAACTCCCACCCTGGTGAAATGTGACAAAGGGCTTTGACCTTGCAAGTTCCATTTTGGAGTAATTTGTTTTCTATTTTATAATAAATCATACCAGTCATACTATACATAGCAGGTTATTTTTGCGGAGGGTTAATTTTCCTTACATTCGCGAGCAGAGGCCCCGAGTGGCCGAGTGGTCTAAAGCGCTCTCCGTTACGGATCACTGCCATCTCACCTCTGCGTGGGTTCGAGTCTAGAATTCGGCGAATGTGGATATGTGCGAAAGCTTGCCAGTAGCTTCTCGTGGGTCGGTGGTTCCTTCCGGGGATTTCCCGGTTTCTTCCTCCACCATTAATACTGGCCGCCTTGTATAGCCTATCGTGTGCTGAAAAATGGCGTTAAGCCCCACAACAACAACAACAACATTCGCGAGCCTTTTGCGAGTACATGTAGTCATGAAAATGGCATAACTTCTTAAAACTGTGGAGGACTGAGTTGGGAATAATAACAAAACAGTAGTGCAAAAGTCAAACACTGCAAAAGATCGAAACGAGAAGTTTGTGCACTGAGAAATAACTTCCACTGAAAGTAAGCGATGGTAGAGCACTCAGTTTATATACTATGTATACTAGTAGCCTATGGTCAAATACTCTCAATGTATGGATAACATGTATATATAACATTTGCCAGTAGCCTATGGTCAAATACTCTCAATGTATGTATAACATTTGCCAGTAGTCTATGGTCGAATACTCTCAATGTATGTATAACATTTGCCAGTAGTCTATGGTCAAATACTCTCAATGTATGTATAAGATTTGCCAGTAGTCTATGGTCAAATACTCTCAATGTATGTATAAACATTTGCTAGTAGCCTATTGTCAAATACTCTCAGTTTGTATACAACATTTGCCAGTAGCTTATGGTCAAATACTCTCAATTTGTATACAGCATTTGCTAATAGCCTATGGTCAAATATTCTCAATTTGTATACAACATTTGCCAGCAGCCTATGGTCAAATACTCTCACTTTGTATACAACATTTGCTAGTAGCCTATGGTCAAATACTCTCAATGTATGTATAACATTTGCCAGTAGTCTATGGTCGAATACTCTCAATGTATGTATAACATTTGCCAGTAGTCTATGGTCAAATACTCTCAATGTATCTATAAACATTTGCTAGTAGCCTATGGTCAAATACTCTCAATTTGTACAAAACACTTGCCAGTAGCTTATGGTCAAATACTCTCAATTTGTATACATTTGCTAATAGCCTATGGTCAAATATTCTCAATTTGTATACAACATTTGCCAGCAGCCTATGGTCAAATACTCTCAATTTGTATACAACATTTGCTAGTAGCCTATGGTCAAATACTCTCAATTTGTATACAACATTTGCCAGTAGCCTATGGTCAAATACTCTCAATTTGTACACAACATTTGCCAGCAGCCTATGGTCAAATACTCTCAATTTGTATACAAGATTTGCCAGCAGCTTATGGTCAAATACTCTCAATTTGCATACAAAATATTTCCCACATAACCTATGGTCAGATACTCTAAATTTTGTATACAACATTTACAAGCAGCCTCTGGTCAAATACTCTCAATTTGTATACAACATTTGCCAGCAGCCTATGGTCAAATACTCTCAATTTGTATACAATATTTGCAAGCAGCCTATGGTCAAATACTCTCAATTTTGTATACAACATTTGCAAGCAGCCTATGTTCAAATACTCTCAATTTGTATACAACATTTGCTAGTAGCTTATGGTCAAATACTCTCAATATGTAACATTTGCTAGTAGCCTATGGTCAAATACTCTCAATTTGTATACAACATTTGCCAGTAGCCTATGGTCAAATGCTCTCAATTTGTACACAACATTTGCCAGTAGCCTATGGTCAAATACTCTCAATTTGTATACAACATTTGCCAGTAGCCTATGGTCAAATACTCTCAATTTGTAACATTTGCTAGTAGCCTATGGTCAGATACTCTCAATTTGTATACAACATTTGCCAGCAGCTTATGGTCAAATACTCTCAATTTGTATACAATATTTGCAAGCAGCCTATGGTCAAATACTCTCAATTTGTATACATTTACAAGCAGCCTATGGTCAAATACTCTCAATTTGTATACAACATTTGCCAGCAGCCTATGGTCAAATACTCTCAATTTGTATACAACATTTGCCAGCAGCCTATGGTCAAATATTCTCAATTTTGTATACAACATTTGCCAGCAGCCTATGGTCGAATACTCTCAATTTGTATACAACATTTGCCAGCAGCCTATGGTCAAATATTCTCAATTTTGTATACAACATTTGCCAGCAGCCTATGGTCAAATACTCTCAATTTGTATACAACATTTGCAAGCAGCCTATGGTCAAATACTCTCAATTGGTATACAACATTTGCCAGTAGCCTACGGTCAAATACTCTCAATTTGTATACATTTTCTTAGTAGCCTATGGTCAAATACTCTCACACCTCTGTCTGCGTGGGTTCGAGTCTAGGATTCGGCGAATATGGATATGTGAGAAAGCTTGCCAGTAGCTTCTCGTGGGTCGGTGGTTCTTTCCGGGGATTTCCCGGTTTCTTCCTCCACCATTAATACTGGCCGCCATGTATAGCCTATCGTGTGCTGAAAAATGGCGTTAAGCCCCACAACAACAACAACAACAACAACAAATACTCTCAATTTGTAAACAAGATTTGCAAGCAGCCTATGGTCAAATACTCTCAATTTGTATACAACATTGGCCAGTAGCCTATGGTCAAATGCTCTCAATTTGTATACATTTACTTAGTAGCCGATGGTCAAATACTCTCATTTTCTAAACAAGGTTTGCCAGTAGCCTATGGTCAAATATTCTCAATTTGTATACAACATTTGCCAGCAGCCTATGGTCAAATACTCTCAATCTGTATACAACATTAGCTAGTAGCCTATGGTCAAATACTCTAAACTTGTATACTACATATGCTACACATTGTTTCCATGGTAACATAGAAATCATTGAATACATGTCAGAAATTTCATACACAGGAAACTCGTATTCACAATGTATACACGAACTAATTGATTTTTACTCCAGAACTGCAAGCTGGGATCTAGGATTTTTCGAACACGAGGTTACCAGGTTGAGAGACCTGGGGCCTGTATGTGCGTGTGCGTGTGTGTGTGTGTGTGTGTGTGTGTGTGTAAATCAGTAATAGCAAGTAATGATGTGGACATATGCGTGTGGAAAGAGTGTTCTATTTGCAGAGGTTTAAAATGAGACAGCACGTGTGTGTGTGTGTGTGTGTGTGTGTGTGTGAGAGAGAGAGAGAGAGAGAGAGAGAGAGAGAGAGAGAGAGAGAGAACATTTTAGGCTCGCATGTGGATCCATTGCTTCTGATTTACGTTGCTTATTTTAACAGAGAATGAGAGAATTCAATTAAATCATCTTTATTATGGATTAAAGGATTGTATTTTAATCGTTCTGAATTAATTTATGCCTTTAGTAGTAATAGTAAATGAGTTTTCTATCTCAGAGACCCCCTTCCCACTCGAAAACGCTTCTATGTTGACATTTTATCAGCTCAAAATAATGACTTTCACATGATAAGGCTTTCCAGCATATTTCTGACAAAATATGTTTTGTCGGAGTAAGGGGGTCTTTTAGATAGAAACAGCTCATTTACTATTACCATGTTGAATTTAAAAAATAATCAAAAACTAAACAGTAGCGATGATGATCGGTCACCATTCCATGGGGTCTCTTCATTGCCAGTAAATCCTTAGAGTCCTTCCATTGATGCCTTTCTAATGGCGGTTATGGGGCACTCTTTTTTTGTTAAGGTCTTTCTTATGGCTCACAGGCACCTCATGAGAATTTTTCTTCTGTCGACATTCTTTCTGAATGTCCTTGTGTGGGGACACCCTTCAGTGAGGGCACAAGGTTAAAGAGCTCATATCACCCTACTATTTATTTTTGAGGGGCTCTAATTTTCATAGACACACTCCCGGCAAATTCCTAAATGTTCGAAACGAAATTTTAGAAATTCAGAGAGTTGGCTAGGTTTTTCAATTTCATGTACACTCGCCTAATTATCAAACCACGGGGCGAGTGAAAAACACACCCGCCACGTGTTTGACGTGGTGAGGAAGTGTACATTAAATCCCTTAGGGCTGGAGTCCCCTACTATTATTAGAAAAATTGGCATCCTAACGCTACCATCGACAATGTGTCGGTCACGGGGTTCAAACTCAAGACCTCGAGTACGAGAATTCAAAACTTTAACACTTGCGCTAGGGACTCTACTTACAAATATACGTTTCAGAAGTTATTATAATGTAAAATTTTCGAACATTATCTCTGACAAAATCTGAAAGAAGCAGGAAACTTGACAAAATCATAAGAACAAAGATAATGTTTCTTTTAAAAACGACCAAAAAAACATTATCAGTAAATAAAAATATTAGGAAATGCAAGGAGACAACCTATCAGAGTTATCTCCCTTCAAAATACAAGAAAGACAGAGTTATCTCCCTTCAAAACACAAGGAAGACAGACAGAGTTACCTCCCTTACAATACAAGGAAGACAGACAGAATTATCTCCCTTTAAAGAACTTCCTCACCTATTATTAATTTCTCGACAGTAGATATGAAGAATAATTCATTATCGTGTTTATACAAATAAAATTTAATTTTTCCGCTTACTTTTCGATGACATTCAAATAACTCTTTCATCACTATCCTAGTGAGAATATACTTACCATCTTTTGCATAAACCTTCGACCGGTTTAGGCAAAAATTTATTTTTGTGTATTTTTGTAGACTGATCGGATCATGAAGATTATCGTATTTCAGCATAAGCTCATCTCTCACCTTTTCAAGATAATCAAAACATTTGCTATTATCTGATTTAATGAGCGAGAGTTTTATTCTATCAAATTTACTAAAACAAATACCTGAAATTTCATCATTAAATTCAACTGATAATTGCTGGCCATTAAATATTAAATTTTTTAATTTTGCTACTAACTCCATCGGCTAATGTTAAATTTTCGAACATTATTTATAAAGTTTAGACAAAATTAATTTGCGTAGTGTCCAATAGCTAATGTGTTTATGCCATCAGCACAATATCTCTTATCATCAAAATTACTTAGTCCACGTTTTATAATTGTATCTGTTTCAAGTTTGTGATGATTTGTTCTGATAACATTTGTTTTAATACAATTAGTGCAGGTGTTTAGCGCTGCTTTAAAATCATTAAATTTCATACACTTTTTTACATAACCGCGAGGAATACCTTTTGGGTTTTTTTTGTCAGTTTATTGTCATCTAAAATTACGGCGTACATTTTACTTCTTAGTCCAACAAATTCCCGAACTGGCGCAAACATAAATTCATCTTTCATCTTGCCGATCACTTTTTTATTTACATCATCATGAAATCCACTACTTTTTGGATAATCCGATAAATCAAATAAATGTTATTGTTATAAATAACTTGATAAACATTCTCACATTTTATGTTAGAAACAAGTGAATTCGTATCAGTAAATAGCAACTCCGAATCTGACCACTGCTTTTTAGTAAAATTATAGTGAAAGTCGTACATTAGCCATTTTGATATATCAAGTACAGCTACACCAACATAAACTGGTTTATTCAGTTTCAAATTTGTTTTTCATCGCTGTATTGCAACAAGATTTTCATTAAATTTTTCATACTGACAAAACTGTCATCGCTGACTAATTTATTTCTGCGATTTACATATTTTACAATTTCAATATTGACTCGCTTTCTGATATTTTCCATCGTCTTACCGAACACGGAATTGTTCATTAACTTGAAAAAGTTTTTCTCAAAGTCGGTCTTAGCAATAGCACGACGCTTGGTATTTAAATCAATATAATCTGCCATCCACCGTGATTGATTAAATTTTAACACGCGATGAACTAATCTCAGAATTAGTCCAGCATCTACTGCTTGTTTTAAATTTTTGTAATGTATCAAGTAATTTCTTTTATTTAACAAGTCTGGAACTAGCTTATTAATAATCGAATTTTTTGCTATTGTCATTGCCTGTTGTTCTGGCGATAATAAGCTATAATCGATCATCATTGACTCTGCACAAAACGGATAGTCGTTATGTTGATCATGTAACGAACTAGGATAATCAAGATCAACTTCAACAAAATAACTGTCATTTTCTGGTAAATCTGTTTCAGTTTCTTTAAGAAATTGATCTGGAGTTATCCAATGAAATCCACTACACGGCATTGGCTCTGACATAGCATATCCATACAAATTATAAGTATCCTGATAAATAATATAATTTGACAATAAATTTTTATCGTAATGTTTTAAGTATTTATTATTAGCTACCGCATATTTGTTTTGCTATAGCGCTAATTCCACCGCGAATTCCTTTTTCAATAAAATTAAACATATCAACATCAGTTAAGAGATCCAATTCTATCCTACTTGTTTTTAGCAGAGCATCCCATGACAATCCTGACGCAGAATAATACCAACACGGGTCTAATCCATAATGTTCATGACTAACTTTACGAAAACTCTCGAAAACATCTGCTAGTAATAATACATGTTTTCAAATATAAATCATGATAATCAACAAGTGTCTTACAACCAAATTTATTCCAAATTTCATGTGCATATTTGTAATCGTCATCTGTAATATTTTCATTTTTAGCTGCGAGTAAAATTTATCTTTGTTAGGAAGAGAAGTTTCATCAAATCTGCTCCAGTCATAGAGATACTCATACGGAAAGAGACCTTTTTTTTTGTCAGAGACGTAGTCTTCACCAAAGCAACTTTTTAAATTATTGAAACTGCTACAACCTTTTACAAGCTCATCTAATGGTGCTACCATAAATTGCAGACTGTCGATGAAACGTAATTTGCCAAGCGTAATTGACATATACTTTTCAAAATTGTTTGGAATACATTTATTATATTATTTAATTTATGTTTAGATTTAATTTCCTCATCGCCAAATGCTTCGACAATGATATGACTATCATCACCACGAAAATTATGTAAAACGACAGGAATAAAATCTGGCGCATGAAATTTCAAATTACAATTATTATGTGCTGCTCCGCGATATTGGCCGGTTAGATGACAGTGATCGCGTACTTTATCGCCTGAACTTTGTTCAGGCAGAGGTTTCTCGCAGATATGACAATTAACCTATCGCCCAGATATCGTCAACGGCATTTGCGACAACTTTACGTCGCGGGAACTTTTTTTTAGGTTTGTGTAATTCAGCTGCCAGATCATCATGCAATTCTTTTCCAAGACCTAACTTATATTTTGTTCCTATCATTCCCTGAACTAACCTTCTATCAAATCGTTCTCTCATATTTATAGGTTTCATATCTTTAAGTTCATTTAACATTATCTTATCACAACCAGACTTATCTTGCTCATTATCACAATAACAAATACCATGACGCATTGCAATTGCATCAACTTGATTATAAGGCTCTTGTCCTGGTAATGGATTATCGTTTTCGTCCAACTGTTTGTTTAGTGGATTGTACGGCCCGGTATATTTGTGGCCAGGCAAAGTGCATCCTCCTTTTGGTTTCGGTAATTTTCCAATAAATTTGTGGATGTAAATGCCGCTGCCAATTACCTCACGGCGATTGCATAATCGACAGTACGTAATAATTTTTATCTTGTTCGGTACAAAGATCTTTATCACAATTACAATTACATTTTATTTTATTTTATTTTATTTTTTAATCGTCGACAAATATATCTGTCAGCAAAAAATATTATAAATCTGAAAATAATTTATAAATTTTGACGAAATTGTTGGGTTTTTTTTATACTAATATTTGGTTAAAAAAAAATTTTTTTTAAGGAAAATGGTTAAAAAATCAAAGAAAATCAGTCCGATTTCTTAGTTTTTGAGGGTCAAACCTCGAGCGATTTTGTACTTGATGTTTTCAATTGTTTGATAAAAATGAAAAACTTTAGTCCAAATTTCCTATTTTTGGCTGATTTTTGTCTGTTTTTTGTCGATTTTTGATGATTCTTTTTTTTAGCAGGGAATTATAAAATTTGTCAAAAAATCTTAAAAATCAAGTATAAAATCCCTCGAGGTTTGACCCTCAAAAAATAAGAAATTGGACTGATTTTCTTTGTCAATTAATCATCTACTAAAATAACTCCAGCTCCAGTTGTCGATTTCAGAAACATACTTTCTACCACAAAGAGCGCGAACACTTTTTAACATTATTCTATTATTTTTTGTTTTTTCCGTTGTCTCATGCTTATTCTCTGTTTTAGTCTTACATTTGAGACAGCATGTTGACATATTCCTTAGTTTAAACAAAATTAACTGCAATCTAATCCTTTACGTGAGAAGGTTGCTTGTCAAATTGTAAAATAAACTTTAAAACATCAGGATTTTTACTTCGGGACATCTGTCAGATAAACATAATGCAATAATAACCACAAACAGATGTTCCAACCGACTGCAGTTGATTAGACGAGTAATTTATTTTTTTAAATTTTTTAAAATTATATTTTTTTTTATAGGATCACTCGGAGGAAGTCCGAACGAATCAAAATAATTATTATCGTAGACAGCAACCCATTGAGTGCCAGTTCCGTCATTAAAATTTTGTATATTTACAATACACGAACCACCTGCTTGTACATTATCTAATTCGTCCTTAGAATATCAAAATTACTCAACGCGACAGGCGTTGACAACGTCGCCGACGTCGTCAACGGCGTCTGGTGCCTGGTAGAGCCATTCCACGTCCTATCCCTAGCAGATTTGGAATTAGACTGACCGCTAAAAGTGGAGCGAGAGGAATAATTCCTCCTTGTTTTGTTTTTCTTGGCGCTCGCTGACGTTTTTTTTTTTTTTTTTTTTTTTTTTTTTTTTTTTTTTTTTTTTTTTTAGATTTTGTCGTTTTGGCTGGCATTTTATTTTTTATTGTTACATAAAACTAACGATAAATTTGTTTGATACCGTCTCTGGATACCGCCTTTTTAGTAGCTCCAGATACTGCCTCTGACGCTGCCGCAAGTCCCAGTGTTCCTAGTACAGGTAAAATTTTTGGTATCGCGCTAGCTATTGCAGAAAATGCTTGTCCAAAAAATCCACCATATTTTGACACAGCTGTTAGTTGTGCAACAGACAGTTTGAGAACAAACGGTTTTCCCTGATTAAGTTTATTGACTTGCTGTTGCGTCAACATTACTTTCATTACTTTGTCAGTCGTTGGGGACATCATTAGAGAAACAGAATTACGTCTGGCAACCGCTGCTGATAATTTATACGCTGTATTGTTCGGCTGGCAGCGCGCCAAGCGTCCAAGTGAGTTCAATATCAACAGTCGATCCAATACCTCGTTCGGAATGTTCTGGTATGTCAAAATAAAAGATAGGATACAGTGATCGAAATTCCTCTACTGATATCTGAGATCCACTGTCCGCGTCCTGATATTTTTGCATAGCCTCCATAAGGTACATGTACGGCCGAGAGATGTTTCTGGTGGCGTCCACGGCAAAACCTGCACGTTCGGGATTATGTCTAGAATTTACTCTAACAAATATTCGTCTGACATCACGGTTATCAAATACGGAGTTGTTCAATTCTTGATCATTACGACGTGCCTGTCGTTGAAATACAACGAATAAATGTCGAGGTAATTGTTCGCTTGACGTAGTTGTAACACGCCAGGTGTAATAGGTTGCGTTAGGAATTACTGTTCGGTAAATTCTGTTTTGCTGAAAATATTTTTTTTTTTCGTGTAAGCGGTCAATAATGATTCGAGTTCCATTGTTTTAGCTACAGACTGAACAACTCGTGGCATCCGCAACGCTAATCTTGTAATAGTAAACTTTCCTTCAGCCACACCAGCGGCATGTATTATACAATCGTTTTGATCAGCTCGATCTAAAATAAGTGTATGTTTTACTCCGCGAAAAACTCTGTTATATTCGCGGCAAAATCCAAATATTGTACTTAACGGAAGCATCATTGTTATTTGCCGAGATTCTGCGGTAAATTCTTTTCTTTTGGCATATTGCTGTCGTCGTAGATTTATAACGTCTAATCTTACTGCGTCTCCAATATCAGCAACTGCATTACCAGCGGGATTAGCGATTAGATTATTATTATCTCGGCCAGGAACACCAGCACCAGTAAGAAACTCGCTTGAAACAGCTGTCTAAAATACGGTATCTTTAAACCACATCATAGTCGTGGCCACTGATCTCGAATAATCATCGCTGAACGAGACGATATTTAGTATTGTACTCGCTATAGGCAGGTGCATTTAAATATCTTCCACAGTTTAATTGGCCAGTTGGTACCGTGCGCTTTTAAATAAACTCCAACCGTTATTGACCAATGCAATTTCTGCACCAACTGTAATATCACCGCCTATCGCAGTTAATAATTGGCCACGCACTTCTAATACCGCCTTGTGCGACAATAAAAACACGTCCTCGTCTCTTGTGTTAAAAGTTCTGACGCCAGCTTTATTTGGTTCGTTTGAGTTTTGGTCGAGATACTCAACGTACTCGAATTCTGTCACTGTGTCGTCGGTATCATGTTCTTCGGCAAGATCGAGATAATTTTTAACTGACATTATTTATTCTATAATCCACACAAAATTGTGTGGCACGCAAAATTTCTGCAACTAAAAAGCAGCAGGCGTTATTATTTGTCTTGTTTTCTTTAGAAGTTTGCGTATTACCTCTTCACCACGTGGTGACAATAATTTTTTTGTTGTAGCTATCATAGCTCGTTCTGTTTCCGCTGTTGGTGCAATATCTGATATTGCTCGTTTTATTTCCGCTTTTCAAGGCGGGCTGCCTTTAATTTTATCAGCGATATTTTGTCCTACTGCGGTGCCAGCAGTGCTAGCAGTAGCTTTATCCGCGTCAAGTGCAATTGGTGCTACTTTACACGCAATTCCTCAGATATTTTGAGCTATTTTTGTAAATATATTTCAAAAAAATCCACCCACAATTTTTCTTCTTTAAATATTTTTTGTCTCATCTTTGTTATTAAATTAGGTTTACAAAATTTACGCTTACAATCACGAAGTGATCGCGCATAAGTGTAATACGTGACAATTTCATTCTCAAGATCTATTTGTCGTCCTGATCGATCTGTTAGTTGCATTGTTATGCTGGTTATTTGATTTTCAGGAGTAATCGGATAGTATACTATTTGTCGAGGAGTAATTTGCATCAGTGTCCCAGGCGGGACATCTGGTGAAAAACTATAGATTGTTTGACCTTGACTTCCTAAAGCTGAATAAGACCCTAATGCAATAGAGCAATTGATTAATATTGTGTTCACTTGTGTTATGTTGACAGGCAGATCTCCGTCATATGATACACTTTGTTTTAAATCCTAATAATGATGCGATACAAGTCGCTGGTGAAAAAACGATTATCAAATTATTTTTAAAAGTGATCCTGGCTCGTAGTGTATTATATTTTGGAGCCCGCTCAAAATTGTCTGCATGAATGTATTATGTTATCAGTTCTCTTATTGTTTTGTTGAGATCAGTCACGTTATACGCTCTCTTTGGTATTCTAACTGATACCCAAGCACCAGAATTAAATGTAAAGTCATAATTGACCTTTAATTTTACATATGCCATAGAAAGCCATACGGTAGCAGAAATTAATCCGATTTCGTACTGTTTATTCGGATCTAGTATTATTGGCGGATTATAGTGGACAGAAAAGTTTGCGCTGTCACTCGTTGTTTGTGACGAGTCGAGTAATAATGTTGTTGACATTATATTTATTTTGTTAGATAAGATTGCTATGTAAAATTTTGTACTCGTCTAATGTTAGTAATCTGCTCGATCTAAGATTATCTAATACATCAATAATTTCGTTGTCGATTTCTGCGCTTTCATTACCAGCCTTTTTTGATGTTATTAATAATATAAGTCTGTCAGCCAGTTCGGCGTTTGATGTGAAATCTCGAACGCCAGATCCAGTGGTTTCTCTTTCCTCTGGTAATCTTATATCTCGTTCGTTTTCATACTTATCAAATAATCTTTTAAATGTCCAACCTTTACCATAATCTTTTGGTCTCGTTCTGTATTTCGTTGCTGTCTTATATAAAAGCTCAGCAATAACTCCGTCTCTCACTATGTCTAACATAGCCAACATTTCTCTATTTGTGTTAGCTTTTTTAATATCTTCTTCAGCTTTAAAAGAATTATTAATTTTATCGTTTAAAATTATTTGTAGTCTTTTATAATCATCATCACTCCATTTTCGAATGTTATTAAGATCGTTAAGTTTGCCTTTTGCCAAATATATTTTTTTTTTAAAAATTCTTTAAGTTCGGAATCATCTATTCTTGACATAGCTTGTTTTCTGTAAAATCTTATCTTTCCTTGAAGAGACATTACTTCTACGGTAGCTTCAGTTGTTCTTTTTTGTTATTCAGCTAATTTCTTAGTTTGTTTTGACACATCTTCTATCAAATTCTTTAACTCGTCCGGATTAATTGTTGATGTTGCTATTGCTTGTTGAAGCTCAAGGGGGTTATTTATTAATCTCTCATATTTGGTTTGTCATGCATCAGGATCAGCAATATTTTTCACAAGTCCTTCTACAAGTTTTTTAGTTTCTTCTTTTGATCTTTTTTCAAGTAAACCTAACAAACCTTTTTCTTGTAATTTGTTTTAGTTTTTCTGGAGATAATGCTGATATTTCTGGTTGTTTGCCAAGTACTGCTTCGGTAACAGGTTTAAGAAAACTAGCGGCTGTTTCTTCTGCTTGAACTTGTCCTCGACGAGCTTCTTCCACTTTCTTCTTAACAGCAGCTAGAGTTGTAATAAATTTTTTTAGTAATTCAATTATTTGTTGATGCTTGTCCATTGTTTATTTTTTATACGCTCTATAAAATTCGTCTGTAGAAATGTGTCAATACAACAACGAAACATCTTAGCTGGATCACGTTGTAGTTTATGAAATAAAAAGAAATTGTATTTGTCTTTAGTTGCTCGATGATATAATTCAATAAATTTATCTTTTGTTACATCACCACATTGCTCGTTTGCAATATTTCTAACATCAACATTATCTAGCCCTGGAAATAATATAAAACATCCCGTATTGCGCCTAATAAATCTTCCAACTTTGTAAAACCCTTGCGCTAGATAAAATTGAATTACATTTTTGTTAGGCGATATTGAAAAATAAGATTTAATCTTATTCATCTCCTCGTTGTTTAGAGGAATATCGTCAAATACAATTATTTTATGCTCGGACGAATTAAGTTCGTCAACTGGAATTAATTCTTCTGGTTGTTTGAGCGTAAATACGTCTCCGCCAGCGTCAAGCTCATCACTAAATTTATGGTTGTACTCGCTCAATAATTCGTATTTATCCTGTTGTGGGTTAATTGTGTAAATGTATACCTTATCGTAGTTAAACTTATCGTTGAGTAAGAGATTTAATAATAAATTTGTTTTACCAGATCCTGTACGACCAACAATAAGATAATAACAATCTGGAAGTTCGTTATTATGTTTATGCCTGATTAATCGTTCGGTATGAAAATTTAATATCGATGACTTCGCCATTGTTGTTATATAATTTTATGTCATATAATTTATATAATATGGGTTATTACACAAAGTTTGGAACAGCATTTACAGGATCTGTTTCCACTGACGAATCAATAATAACTGATACGTCATCATTAGTCAAAAAACCGGCGACACAATGACAGATAATTTATTAATGTCAAATCAGCGAGTACTTGGTTTAGAAGTAGATTATCCGCCACCAAAGGTCGATCTTACTCAAGCGGTACGTTACTCACAACTAAAAACGATCGATAATAACAAATTATCATTGACAGGAGGAATTTTAAACGTTAACTTGGATATGTCAGGAAAAAAATAATAAATTTGGAAACCGCGTATCCGCCAGCAAACTTAAATCAAACCCAAGAGGTAAGTTATTTACATTTGAAGTATGTGGATAATAACAAGCTTGACAAAACAGGTGGAACGGTTACAGGTAATATTAATATGTCGAGTAAAAAAATTATTGGGTTGGAAACTGTGTATCCTTCTGTAAATACTGATAATACACAAGCTGTAAGTCATGCACAACTAAAATCTGTTGACGATAACAAGCTTAATAAAGCTGGCGACACAATGACAGGTAACCTGATAATGAGCAATAACTCAAAAATAACTGGATTACCGACAAGCTCGCCACCAGCTACGGAGACTGATGCCATTAGTTACGCTCAGTTAAAAGAAGAACTCACCCCGTATTTAAACGATCAGGTGGACCAATGTCAGTCAATATAAATATGAGAGACAATAAAATAACGACGACATATGTTCCAATTAACGCTAATGATCTGACAAATAATGCGTATGTTGACAGTCTGTCCAGTGGTATAAAACGAGCCAAAAACAATGTTGGGTATATTCCAACACTTTTTGAGGCAACTGATAACCGAGTTCGGTTTGAGGTAAACGCATCATCATATTTATCCTGAAAATTATCCTCATTAGGCTTTCTCTGATAGACAAGAATGGACGACTAACGGAGAAGTTGAAAACTTTCGGATTAAAATTAAATGTCCTATTGCAGTTGCTATTTGGCAATTTCATTTGCAAGGCCGATTAAACTCTAGTATTGGTTGAATTTATAATTGGCGATTGGAAGGATCAAACGATGATATCAGCTGGGCAACATTATATAGCACAGTGAACACGTGTATTTCAACAATACAGTATTTTACGATTCTGACAGAAAGGACTGTTAACAAGTACTTGTACTTTCTAGTTTATGTTGTCGCTGCTGAAAGTCTGTTTCCAGGACTGACAGCATTTCAAATATACACACTCGATGATCAAATTTAATCTAATGCTATAAAATAATGTCAGAACCACCAATTATAACCGTTGCAAGAGAATTTTATGATAATATTTTTAACCCCCCCAAAAATGTTGGAAACGAATCACTAGCGGCACGTGCGATAAATACTACGAAAATTTTACAATTACAATGATAAATTCTCCATTGTCAGTAGAAGAAAAAAAATTTGTTTGTGTTATGTATATGCGAGGACCACAACTAATAAAAGAAATAGAAAACTTTGATATTATAAGCAGATATTGTCATCCTGACGATTGTCTAGAAGAACAAAAACAAGTTGAAATCCTGTTTAAAAAATATTGCTTGAGCTTGATTTTAAAAATATTGATTTGATAATGCGATCAGGTTTATTAAAATCACGAATAGCACAGGAGGAAAAAATAAACGATTACTATAATCGTCTCAACAAACTAGCAGAATCTAGGATAATGGGAATGAGAAAGAACAAAAAGTTACGCAATAGTTTTTTAAAACTAGAAATTTTTAATTATCTCGGTATGTACTACCACGACAAATAAACCCTAGTTAAAGTCGTTACCATGACAGCGGATACAGAGTTAATCATAAAAAGATACTTGAACGCAATTCTACCAATGATACGTAGACAACCTGAATTCGATCCAATTATTGTTGACAGATCTCTAAAGATAATCAAAGATTTTGACGATGAAATTAGTTATCTCAGTGATAATGAGCGAGAATTTTTTTTTGAAGAAGTAGCACAAACAAATTTGGAAAAAA
Source organism: Megalonaias nervosa (assembly GCA_016617855.1). Taxonomy (NCBI): domain Eukaryota; kingdom Metazoa; phylum Mollusca; class Bivalvia; order Unionida; family Unionidae; genus Megalonaias; species Megalonaias nervosa. The sequence continues at coordinate 25,412 of JAECUM010004374.1, read as the reverse complement.
AGATTGATTCTTATTATGATATAAGTGAAGTAGACGATGTTCCACTTCCAACACTCCAACGCTCTAGACAATTGTCATTACGAAATTATTACAATGAAATCGAGAAAATACGAAACCATTTGGAAAATTAATGCGGAAAGCAGCTTATGTTATTGATATTTAGATAATTGGTAAATATACAGCCCGAAAATTAACGCTAATAAATTTTATAGCCGCATATGCAATTATCAGACAATATCTTGTCCTCAAAACTTTTACGCAGGATCAAATAAGCTTGGTACTAGGATTTATTGATGAAACAGAAAGAGAATACGGTAATTTGGTGAATGAAACATTTTTGCATGAACGTGAAGTAATGGGCACGTTTGTTTCTTTTAGTTGGTTAAAGAAAAATGAGGTAATAATAGATGAACGATACAGAGATACTTCGTCAGATGTTTATGACAAGTACAGAGGTTTTATAGCTGATCCTAACAATAATAAGTTTCGTGAATTTCCTGATTCAATTGTTGGTACTAGAACTTTTACTGTCGTATAAAAATTGTAAGCAAATATTGTATAATGAAAAAACAGATCGTCGATTTCAATCATATTTCAGAGGAAATTCCAAAACAAGATGTTGACGCACTAATGCAATATTACAAATTTTATCATAAAAACCTCTGGTGTGTAAAAGAATGTTATAAGAATTACAGTAGAATACTTCGAGTAATATCATATTTACCACTGCTCATGACAAGGTCTGGTATAATCTCAAGTGAAGCATCATTAAACCCGTTTTTATTAATAATATCTGGTGTTGGTGTTTCTCTTTCAACAGCGTGTAAGAAAATTGAACCTCGACTTGAGACCAAAAAAATGCTTGCAAAACAGCAAGTATCACTTATAAAAATTACTTGATTAGATACGATCTTATTTGCGAGGCGTAAAATATGATATGGACGATTTAATACGCGAGTTTCGTATTATTGACAGTATGTTAACAGATATTATGCCAATGAGAGTAAGCAGGTATGAAAATATTATCATAAAATATGGTGACCGATCATCATCGCTACTGTTTATTTTTTTATTATTTTTTAAATTCAACATGACGGTTAAAATAGCAATAGCAAATGAGCTGTTTCTATCTAAGAGACCCCCTTACCCCGACAAAACATATTTTGTCAGAAATATGCCAGAAAGCCTTATCATGTGAAAGTCATTATTTTGAGCTGATAAAATGTCAACATAGAATCGTTTTGGAGGGGGCAGGGGGTCTCTGAGATAGAAGCCTCATTTACTATTACTGCTCCCTTTTCTTCATTCTTTCACGTGATGTTTAAGAGATTTCTTTGTTTCTTTTCGTTTTTCTATGATCTTAATTATTTCGGACCCAGGTTCAGCTCTAACAGCCTGTTAAAAATGTACCGCTGTAAAAAAAAAAATAAATAAAAAAAAAAAATAAAAAAAAAATAAAAAATAAATAAATAAAATAAAAACAAAGCCAAGCAAAATATTAAGTTATTTATTAAATAAAAATGACACAGAAAATCCTGATAAACCTGAGAAAGAATGCATACAGGATATTATGAATTTAATCATTTTAAATTAAACCCCAACAATTTGAACATGGACCAGAAAATAACGGAAGAACTCGAGCATTTTTGTTTATGTTACGTTTCCAACATAAAATACTGAAGTTTTCGAAGATAAAGAGCATTATGCATTTTGCATGTTACGGATTATCAAGGTGGCGTCCACAATAACCCAGTTTACCCTAGGACTTAATATTTATTTATGTCGTGATGCTACTGTTCAAGAAATGGAATATACCCTTAAAAATTGAACAAATGCAACTTTAATCTCTTATAATATACACCAATAACTTTTGGTAAAGAAATGACAATTGTAAGTATATAAGTTTTCGTGTGCTTGTTATTATTGCTGATGTTACTGTAGGCATTGCTACTACTACTACTACTACTACTACTACTAATAATAATAATAATAATAATATCAACAACGACCAGGTGAGGGCTATAACGGCGAAGAAGAAGCGTAACGAAGCAAAAATAAATGGTGGTGACTGGGACCAAGTCGATTGTTTATTAGTTAGACAAAATGCGCTATATACTCCACCCAATGATAACACTGGCGTCATATAAAAATATTGTCTAACTGACTTCCTCTTTGACTAAAGATTTCATTCTGAATTTTATATGGTTAACTCTCTTTTTTCACCCCGGTGATTTATGTTGCCCTCATGTCCCTTTTCCCCAGCATTCCGTCTTTTTTAACGTAGTATCATCTATCGCACTAGATGTAGGCATTCATTTTTGACTGCTCGCTTGATCATATATACTCTTGTCTCTTTCAAATAGTCAACGTTCGCCATTTTAAATGTATATTCCAATGCTGTAATACCAAGGGCGCTGTATTACGCGGCAGGCTGGATTTCCCGAATAATTTTTGAACACATGCCATCTACCGGTTGGTTATAGATGTAAAGCTGTAGCCATGAGGGGCGCAACTCTGTCAGAGCACAATCACCTCAAAAATATAAACATTTTTGGTAATTCTGCATTGAAAAACAATGAACATCACCTTTTTTTAAGTGCATGCAATGCCATTTATAAACTTACACAAAACTCTTGTCAAACTTCCTATAACTGCATTGGTCTTGATTTCGAAATATACTCGGTGTATCATCTGATGTTTGATGATTATAGGTCATATACCGATGGCGACGTACATGTCCTTACCAGGTTACGCTTGAAATTTCAATCCATGGTAGCCAATATGGACCAAAATTGACAATATATATATATATATATATATATATATATATATATATATATATATATATATATATAACTGCCATTATCTCAACTGAAGGAAGATTTACTTGAAAGTGCAAAATGTTCCTGTAATTCATCCTAAATATACAAAGACGTATTTAATTGCTTCATTTTCTGGAAAATATTGATAATGTTAGAATGTGTCTCGCGGTATTTATATCGACAAAATATTGCATAAGACAAGCTAAATATAACGATGACAGTGTTACGGTATGTTTCTGTGTTAAATTTGGAAAAGTCATTATGGGGAAAGCTGGTTCTCGCTGGATTTACACTGATTCTGAACCTGCGTTCATGGGCGCCCGCACATAGGGGCAAGGGGAAGGGGCCGGGCACTTACTTGCCCACCACCACCACGACCACGGATTTCACCTCTAAATATGTTTTGGCAACAGCTGTAAAACATAATAACTGACCACTATATATCCTCCCACCCGAAAATAATTATACGGGCGCCCCTACCTGCGTTTTACGAGATTGTACATGCTGTGACTTGTTGTCAGTTGGTTCTTGTGTCTGATGTTGGGCGAGTGCAACAGCCATCATCTAGATGGCTTGTGTGAGAACATTGTGTTGGTATCAATCACGTCGTTAAGTCCGGCAGGTTCCAGCAGTTGTAGGCCTCTGTCTTTGGACGTTTGTTTTATGTAACTGCCACAGGTTCCAGGACACGCTTCTTTGATCTTTGCTAATATCTTAGCTTTCCGGTCCCCTTGGAACACGAAGATATCCTTCTTAGGGACCTTGTCAAGGAATGCTTATAGCTGGTGATATAATTCTTCACTGTCTTCTTCATCATAATCTGACGTTAGCGAATGTGCCTGTACTATGGTGATGTTGAAGGCGAGGATTTGAGAAGGTTAGAAATGATTCTGCTCGAGTGTGGGCAGCAGCCAATCGCAGTGTTCTTGCTCACGAGGAAGCAAATCCAGTTTTCGTGTTTAATTATATATGATAACGATGCATGCTTTCTTTACGTCATTATTTAGGCAGTGTTAGCGTGTGTATTGGTCAGAGTCATATAATATTTAGGAAGGACATACTTGTGTTTGCTGTTTATATGTCATTTAGGGCGTGTGTTTGTGTCTATCAGTCAGTTATATGTAGCGCAAAGGAAGAGCTTACAGGTACTCTATACGTTCTTTGGTGTATGTGTTTGTATCAGTCTGAAACGCATTATCTGGGACCGGCCAACTGGCTGATACTGTCTTTAGGTCTAAAACTTTTGATGGATTCCCTCCAGTGTTACTTCCCTCGCTTCATCATAATTTTTCAGCCCGTGAATCTACTTTGAAAATATCAATATATAGTCACTTTTCCCGTTCACGTACTCGAGAACAGCAAACCGAATGCATGATTACATTACGAGAGTATTCTTCTCGAATCTTCCGTAACAGTGTTGAGTCGAAAGTTCGACTGGGACAGATCTAGATTACAAGAGGATTTGGAACAACAAGAAATAGATGCGTGGCGTAGTAGTTTGTTAGAGTCACAAATGAATCCCCTAGGTTCATGTGCGCAATAGAGTCTTTTAAAAATGTTCAGCAACTCTTGGAAGGAGTTTTGTTGGTTTGTCATTGACCAGTGAAGAAGTATGTCCTAGTTCTGGGATATGTACAACTGGACCTTATAAATAAAATTGTAGAGTAGAAAGCTTTCCTTAAGGTCCTACTTCTTTGTGCCATAAAGGGTCTGTCCTAGTTTTCACCAGGGCCTCATTAAGGCTACGGAGGGAAGGTCCTAAGTATGTATTACGTGTTGCAAAAATATGGAATGGGGTCGGTCTAAATGAGGGCCTACAGAATATGGGTGTCTAAGGCTATAGCCTTATTAGCCTAAGGGTCAATCCTGCCCTGGTTTTCACCAATCCAGATGTCTTTATTTTCTGTAGAATTACGGTCAACATGTAAATCAATATTTCACTCGGTACGGTTTCACGAAATCTCTTTTGGGCCATGTTTTTATTATTTATTTTAGTTTTCACCTACTCCGTTTTAGCTAATAGTCAATAAATGTATCACTCACGTAGAGCAAAATTTCCTGAGCTTAAGTGTCTGCTGTAAAATATTGAAAACTGCTTTCACATTTATGCCTGTCAATTTTGCTGTTTCTTTCACTGCCTATAAATATCCGTAGGCACATGCCCTGCCACATGAAGCAATCTTGTAAAAAAAAAAAATTTATGTAGAAGAACTTCACTTTACACAGTTTTATAAATATTTCAGATGAGTGTGCTAATATATGTTCAAAACTTTCTAAATGCCCTTTGTTGGACAAGCTGATTTGTAATGCCAGCTAGTGGGACAATCTGATTTGTACATGACAGCTAGTGTGACAAGCTGATTTGTACATGCCAGCTAGTGGGACAAACTGATTTGTACATGCCAGCTAGTGGGACAATCTGATTTGTACATGCCAGCTAATGTGACAAGCTGATTTGTACATGCCAGCTAGTGGGACAAGCTGTTAACTGAATTAATAAAATCCCAAATTTTCTAGACTTCTGCGTATATTCCATTGATTTTCACTTGCTCGTGGTCTACCTCCATCAAATGTATTGTTAAATATTTACAAAAACATCCAATTTAATTTTTTATACATAATGTTTTGAACTGTTTAAATCGAAGAAGAAGAAATAAAGTTGTTTATTATTATTATTATTATTATTATTATTATTATTATTATTATTATTATAGTTATGAATCAAAATCAGTCAGGAACTGTTCATAGCATGGTTGAGCAGTTTTTTTCTATTCTCATTTTCAACAACTCATCCATTTGGGTACATTTTTTTCTTTTCTTGTCACGGTGATTAACCTTCTCATGGCCTTTATATGGAACACTGCCTGCTGAAAAATAAAAACCTGAAAGAACCAACATCTTTTTGCATTAGTATAAAATTCTGCGTCTTCTGTCAATAATAATACAATGTACATATTACTGACTAAATTAGTAACGGTTTGTCCTTAGATTAATTGTATGTATCCATTTTTGCTGTGTTGGTAAATGCATTCAATACACATTTGGATTTTTAAGAAAAAAGAATATGTATTTTACTGTGTATTCTTAATAAGCATATAAAGTTTTGATACATATTTATAAATTCGTTTCCTTTGTAACAGAAAGCTGATTTTAGACAAAAAATTCAACAAAAAATGTGTTAGTTTTTTTGTTTAGAAGTTAACGTGCAGCACGTTTGATACTGCAGCAAACATCTCGGAACTCTATATGTCTGTTAGGCCTTTATTTACTTTAAAACACATACGTATATGATATTTCCATGGAAAATATGTAAATACACATTCTGGAAAAGAACGGTGACTGAATATTCTTGATAACTAACACGTTTATACCAAACAGGTAGACTTCGTTAGAAAGCAATTATTTCTGCGTATTTCTTTATGAATTGCGCGTACGAACTCCATCGGAAATGATATATAGGGCTATATTAAAGAAAACACATAGCAACACTTCGATACTCGAATTCAAATTTCAAACTTAATAAATGTAAGATATAGGTGAGTTTGTTTAATTAATCAACTTGAATGGGTCCTTGAAGGGCTAAAAACGCCATTTTGAAGACGGTGTCCAATTTGCTAGCAACATAATAAAAACCATACCGATAGACATCGCAGAAAGCGAATTGTGCTGCTGGAAACGATGTTATAAAATAATGGCGATTTATTGGCAAAACGGCAACTTTGCGTTTTTTATGCAGGCTCGTTATATATGCTTGTGTAATAGACGTATCATTTTTCCTCAGCTGTACAGAGGAAAAAGGTAAACCTTTGTGTTCTTTTTAGCTGCTAGCTCGGTTTTAAGATGTGTCTAAATTTGTGATTTGTTGTGAGCTGTGACTGAGTGTTTTCACAAAATCTACAACCCTTGTGAATTTCTTGTTCACACTTTATCTGGAAATGTTGATGGACAATTTTCACAGCGCCTTACACTAAGTAAACTCGTATTTGTCTAGCAATCATAAGCACTGAAGGTAACTATCAAGCACGAAAATGTCCTTGCTCAAATTTGAATGTAGTTAGCAAATGCCTTTTCAGATAGTTCGAAATAGATATGAAATACGCTGAAATCATTGCTTTTTCTAACGATGCTGCTTGTTTGGTATAAACGAGGTTGTTATCGGTCTAAAAGTTTAAACAACAAAATTTAGTCGCCGTTCTTTCCATAGTAAATTAAAGTATTGTAGCGAGTTCCGACGTGTGGCTCTGCGTAATCGATATATAGGGATTGCTGATTGTTTTCGTCATTCTTGTTCACATTATCTACTTTTTCTTCATCGTTGTGGCATCTGATTTAGAATACGTAGTAACTTTCCATTCCAATATCTCTAAAGCTACACGACTTTGCCAAATTTGGTATTCTACTAGAATTATTTAAAATGAACAAAAAAAAAAAAATAAAAAAAAATTCCCCGTTGCAATAAAAAATATTAAAAAACCGTACGCATACGATATAGGTCGGGCAATGTCATATTCTGACAGGTCAATTTATACTTTTAAGCAGTGAAAGAAAATCATTCTGTGCTTAAATTGCGTCAACAACCGCATCAGATAACGGTTTTTATTTCGTGTATCAACTTTCATTTCTGGTTCTATAAGTTTATTGTTATTATATGAGAGAGAGAGAGAGAGAGAGAGAGAGAGAGAGAGAGAGAGAGAGAGTAAACTCCTTTTTTGGAAACAAATCTACCATCCTCTTATTAACAGTGGCGTCACTAGGGGGTGCGGAGGGTGCGGACCGCACCGGGTGACATCAGTGGCGTCACTACGGGGTGCTGGGGGTGCGGACTATACCGGGTGACATCATGAGGGGGTGACACCAAAATGACTGTCTATAAAATGTTTGAATTTTTGTGCAGGAAGGAGGTCCATGGGGGTGACGCCATGAATTACCGCACATGACTGTTTATAAAAGTTTTGAATTTTTGTGCAGGAAGGGGGTCCATGGAGGTGACACCATGAGTTACCACACTGGGTGACACCAGCCCTAGTGACGCCACTGAACTTATTAATTTCATATTCCCAATAACTTTGCTAGCACAATGAAAGGAGATGTAAAAGTAGGCCGCCATTTTTTTTTATTCCTTATTTTGCAGCGTTATAGGTGTCTGTGATAAGCTGAGATAAGGTTACCCTTTTTGGGTTTCTAAATATAAGGTACATATATTTAATTTTGTACAAATCCTAAAAGAAGTTCGCTTTTTATTAGATATTTTTAGTTCTCCTAAATTATACAATTCTCACTGGCAGCCAGTTGTAATTTTGCTTAAGTTGGTCAAATTTTTCATTTATTGGATTTTGAAAACCAATGCTATATTGTAACATTGTCGGGTAAACGCAGTTATTATGTCAGCCTGCATTCTTTTTAATCTTGGGCTGAAAATGTACCGTGTGTCACAACTGACATCGCTACAATTGCTGCCTTTGACTGTAGTTAAAATTCGCCTTTCGCAAACGTGGAGTAAACAATAATTGCGACTCTCTCTCTCTCTCTCTCTCTCTCTGGATGGTCTAAAAGTAAATTAACTTTGTTCAGGTCGTAACTTGTTACAACTAATTTTAACTAATGGGATTCACGTGTTCTGTCCGAGTTTTGTTTTTCTTTCCAAAATCAAGTTGTTGTTGTTGTTGTTGTGGGGCTTAACGCCATTTTTCAGCACACGATAGGCTATACATGGCGGCCGGTATTAATGGTGGAGGAAGAAACCGGGAAATCCCCGGAAAGAACCACCGACCCACGACCAAAATCAAGTAATTTGTCACAAAAATAGTGTTCTGTCTTAAAGTATATACTCTTTTAAAAGGCGAGTCCAACTGCAATGCGCACAAGCACAGATCTGCAGATGCCTAATGAGCCGGTAGATCTGGTTCTGTGTAGTTTGTTGGGAGTAATCAACACAGACCATAATCTGCAGGCGTATTATGCTATGGAAGATAAGGATCTTTGTTGTTTGCAATTTGACTCGTATTATAAGGGAGTGGAAACTATTATTGCCGATACCAAAGTCAAGATTTTATTCTGGTCAAGTCGTGAGTTTGTGTTTTATAAAGACGACATGACATTGGATACAATTTTGTCTCCAAATTAAAGATGTTCCAGCTTTTGGAAACTAAACTCCAGATTTAGTATGAATTTCTGACTCTCACAAGCATAAGTCGAAGTTTTGAAAAAAAGTAAATATCGGATAGAATTACCAATATTTATTTTTGATTTGTGTATGTATTTGTCTTCATAAAAGCTAATAGCATGTTTGTATGTGTATTGTGAGTCTTTGAACACTCCCTACCCTTACTTTGCGTATGTATGATTCTGTATTTTGTGTTTGTTTTATCCCTCTTCTTTTACATCCTACCCGTTTCGTTAGATAGTAGGTGTGAGATTTTGGTCACTATACACCGCGTTTTGGATAGTATATTTAAGGAATTGGATAGTAGATAACCAAGTATTGGATAGTAGATAATTAAGTGCTAGATAGTAAATAACTATTCCCATGTCAAATTCCCGTTTGGGTGTATCCACTTGTGACCCTTTTTAACACAGGATTCCCGTTTGGGTCGACATCACAAACGACTCTAGAAATATTAAGGTCAACCAGTTTTAACAATGTGACAATGTAACCCCATATAAGATCAACTACTTCTAACAATGTTACATTGTAGCATCAGCATTAAATTCCCGTTAGAGGTCATATGGGTCCCATTTAAAGTCGACAGTTTCTAACAATGTATGCAATGTGCTCTCGATGACATAGATGTAATGAAACGTATGAGAGCAGGCCGACGCATAGTGATACACTGCCACAAGCATACATTTCAAAATGGCGACCTAATGTTAAATTTCCCTTATACCCCATAAACTTCCGACCCTGTATAACATGGGATGTCTAAGTCACTATACTACTTACGGGCACTTAATGTTAAACCTATGGATTAATATTAAGATTAGGACAGAATTTTTGAGTAAAAATAATAACATTGAAATTTTCTCTAAATTGTATTAAAACTAATTTCTCATGGGATTAATTTTTCATCGGATTATATTGGAAGTAATTTCCACTAAAATATATTGAGATTAACTTTATTTATTTCATATTACAACTATATACTATTTGCGCCCTTACAAGCAAGTGCAACCCCCCCCCCTTCCGTATTATACCTTTGTATGCCAAGTCAGCAAAACAGTACCTCGTGGCAAAATTCTTAACATTCTTTTTTGACTGAGTAAGCTAAGATTCAACCGATTTCCTGAGACGAATAAAATGCTGACAGGCGGGTTATGATGTAACGAACACACTCGCTTCCATTAGGATAGACTGGAGCCCCCTTCTGGTTTGGGACGATACACATAGGCACTAGCGTTTTACCAAATTTGGCCAGGAACATCTTAAAGCAGTATAAATAGCGCTGGGTTGCCTGTATCATCAGTTCGTTCGTCCCAGAATCAGAAAGGTTTTGTCTATCTTCTTACAGGTAAGAATCGCTTGTGTTCATAAATTTCTTTAAAGAATAAGTACTTTTAAAGTTAGAGATTTCTATGATAAACTTCATAGTTTTGTAACATTGTTGTGAGTTCTCTTTTTATTTTATATTATAATGTAATGGAATGTTTAATTGTTTTTAAAGAATTTATATTCATTTGTATTTGTGGTAATCATTATTAAAAAAAGACGAATTTGCTACCAACTTCATGTCTAAGATGTAATTTAGGAATAAAATAGTCTTCAAGTAATAAAGAATAATGTTTAGTAATCTATTCCAAATTAGCATTTTATTTTAAATTTAGTAAAATATATTTCTTCAAAACGATTGTTGCATTAATCGCAACTATTGAATTTTATACTCTTTGACTATTATGAATTTGTATTATATTCTAAAATGCAGAAATTACACAAACGTATGAAGTTGGTAAGCTCGAAGGAAAAGTATAATATGTATTTCATGTATTTTTCAATATAAAGGCTTTATAAGATGTACCTTCTGAATGTAGCATTATATATATATATATATATATATATATATATATATATATATATATATATATATATATATAAAGTTCGTTCGTCCCAGAATCAGAAAGGCTTTGTCTATCTTCTTACAGTCGATTCCGTACCTCCGCATTGCCAAGCTTCCCCCAAGAAATGTAGCCGTATCTACACCATTATGCGTGACACCCTCGTCTTTAAGAGAGCCCGAAGTTTCTTCTCTCTTTCTCTCTAATCATGGGCCAAGGCATCTCTTAAAGTTACGAGTATTTCCTTCTCATAGCAGGGAATGAGAAGAAGGTTATGATAACAACAACTTTTCATAACATTAATCTTTCCATTTATGCCATAGTGTCCCTTTGTTTTTACTCTGTCTCGCCACCCTTTACTACTATCGTACATGATTAAAATCGTTCTTACTGTCTCTAATTGACATGCTATGTATTCAGGTTTTGCACGAGATATGTATGTATGTATGTATGTATGTATGTATGTATGCATGTTAGTAAGAGTATATAATTATCCATGTATTGTATTATGCGTATTATGTGTTAGGCTATTATTAAATGGGACTTAAAATAACGTTTTAATGTCTGCTTTAAATTGTCGTTTTAAAAATGTTTGTTATGTATCAACATATGGTAAATATATATGTGCTTTACGTGTGATGTGTATGCATTTTCATATCTAAAATACTTTTGGTGACCCGGGTGGTTGTGTCGTCGAAGGCGTTCGCCTATTCAGATCCCTCACACGTCTCACCTGAGTTCGAGTTTCGGTTTCACCAACGCGGGTAAATTAAAACGTTTGCCAGTTGCTTAGGTCAGTGGTTCTTCCTCCACCAAATCACAGGAGTCTACAGTTTTATCAATAAAGCACGACGAAATTTCTGACAACATGAAATCACCTTACCGGTATTATAAATTAACACAAGGAGTGCAAGCGTAACCACAACCCTCCGCTCGATTCGACTTTTCTCACGCGTCTTTTATCGCTTCAGAATCGCAAGAAGACTGAAAAACTACACATATCCATTAAAAAAACAATAACGTACCAACGCATCACTCACGGACGACCATCACATGAATCCAATCCGGCGAATTAACCTTTATTTTTACCATTACGGTCACAAACCCTGTCAAACAGAACTCATTGCAGGAAGTAGCCCATTTCTACCACGGGCTAAATAATGTCATGAAACTTAATTTATAATACCCGTAAGGTGATTTCATGTTGTCAGAAATTTTGTCTAGCTTTATTGATAAAACGTCAGACTCCTGTGACCAAATCTACTAGCCGAGGTATGTAGCCTATCATGTGCTGAAAAATGAATTAAACCAAACCCCACAAAACCAAGCTCTGAATACTTAAGTTGTTTTATCTGTATCTGTTGTTTGTTGATTGTCGGCGTAACATCTCTTCAGAGTGTTTGTTGATGTCTGTGTAATACCTATTCAGAGGTTTGATAGCTGTTAAAGTCTTATGCGCTGGTACAGTTAGTGCTGAAAAATCGGATTTATCTCAATCTTTTCTGTTGCATATGAGAGAGAGAGAGAGAGAGAGAGAGAGAGAGAGAGAGAGAGAGAGAGAGAGATTATTCTGCTAACTTTGGAAAATGCGGAGGTAGTTTTGGATATGTGTTTCATTGACTCTGAACCGGACTTGCATTCGTTTGTAAAGAAAATCTACGGCGCTGGAAATATATTGTAGAACCAGTCTAAAAGGCCGCGAAATCTGTACTTCTCCAGAAGAGCTTACGACATGGACCAAACTGGATTTGAGCAAAATAATACTCAAAATTTTCATATCGAATCATACGTTCCAGAATGCACAAAGACAGAGCCATGTTGGATGGGTATAGACGAGGCAGGAAGAGGCCCAGTTCTAGGTACTCGACCTAGGGGTGGGATGGGGTGGTTGAGGAGTGTTCAATCGGATGAAGACACCGACACTGAAAATATTTTTTAATACACCGCTGTCGGGTTTTTCTGCACACGTAAAGTTTTCGTCACCAGTATTGACGCAGAACGCATGCCGATTTCGATATATTGAAGAAAATAAAATACTGCAGTGCTTACCATTTGAAAAGAGGCAATTGTCACCAGAACATTCTGTTCAAAATAATATTAATTTTGGCCTATTCTGCGCATAGCTTTAAAAAGATATAATGTTTATGCATCGGACAATGGAAATGAAATACATTACTTTGGACTCTTACTATCAGCATTTCAGTGGAGTATTTAGGTCAGGTTTATAGTTTTACAAAATTTAACAGTGCTACTAAATGGCAAGAGATAATAAGTAAAAATAACCGATTTTGTATATTTAAAAAAAAAAAAGTAAATGTTCAGCATTTTATAATAAAATAAGCTATTATGTGGAAGAGAAACAATAATTAATAGGATGTATTGTGTTTACAACATTCTTTATGGGGAAAAAATGACAGAAGAATTTAGAAACAGACAATATGCCGGGGGAATTTCTTGAGAATCCTGTTTTAGTGGCAAGTTGTCATGTTGGATAGCAGACAATAAAGAACGTTTGGGTCAACTTCTTGCAAAATTAGAAACTTGAATTAAGATGCAGTATTGTTTATAGATAAACATTTCCATCTTTTAAATAATGTATTTATTTGTATGATTCTAAAAAATAAATATTAAATAGGATTTTCAGGGTTACAAGTTCGAGAAGGTCATAGAGTGGTTCTTCATGTTGACATATAGAAATCACATTTTCATATGCATTTAGAGTAGAAATATGGGATATTTTTGTACACTTTATGAATATCACTTTCCTTAATTAAAGGGCGATCGTTCTTTCTTGAAACAAATTGGATTTTAGACCAAAAGTAACACGTGATCCAATGTTTACAGAAATAATGTATCGTTGAGTAGAATTACCTAATGCGCAGAATTAGCAGACATGGTGAACAGTATCTTAACTTCCTTTGAGTATACTTTGGTGTACTCATAGCGGCTCGTTCAGATCGTTGCTTACAATTCACCTATCACCTATTCACTTAAGTATATTCTAATCATAAAAGGGAGAGCCCTTGATGCGACCTATTAAAAATTGACACCTTAGTATTCACACACCCAACCGTTTGTAACCCCTGACAGAATTTAAAAACGAAATGCTTCAAGGATATAATTTTTATCCTGATTTTCTGCTTACTAGAAACATAGTAATATGCTCAAAAACCAAAATATATAATTATTTACATGTTTTGGATGTATATATTGGTGTATACCCCGATATTGTGATTTGTAATTGTTAATAATAATAATCATAATAAGCAAAACAATATTGATTTAAGGATTTTGATATGAATTATTTACTTTTTACCAAGTTCTGGCACAGTTCATGTAATGACGTCACTCGGTCATACTAGATTTTACTCGATTAGATAGGTATGATAAATTGTGAATCAGTCAGAACTTAAAATATAATGGTGAGATTATGATTGTGAAAATCCAGAATGTGTATTTACATATTTTCCTTGGAAATATCATATACTTATGTGTTTTAAAGTAAGTAAGTGCCTAACAGACATAAAATGAGGTAAAAGCTGTTCAATCAAGTACAACCAACTGACTTCATTACACAAATGGAACTATAAATAGAAAAATGTAAATAATTCCTATAAAAATCACTAAAATCAAATTTTATTTTGATTTTTGATCATTATTCAAACATATACAGATCATGCGACATTTATCTTCACGAGTATTATGGCACAAATTATGCGTATTTCGGTGTGTATTTTGGTATATGTTGGCTTTTGAGTGTATTTCAGTGTTTCTGGTAACCCGATTGTTGCTAGTGGGTCCCAAACACTGTTTCTTGTTGTCATTTTTAATCATTTGGGAGTTTCTTAAGCAGCATGGTTTAGTAGATGTATAACCCACCATTCAGAAGTAATGTGTTACAGATGGTAGTCTGTTTTAAAAGTTGTCTTGCCTGCACAGCAGAGGATACAAGATTTTTATAAATTTTCCTGTGGTAGTAACATCGTCACAGAAGGTTGTGTTAAAGTATGGCAGTGGCATATGGTGTTTGTCCTTAACTGTCAGTGGCACATAGTTTGTCCTTGTCTGTCAGTGGCACATGATGTTTGCCCTTCTCTGACAGTGGCATATGTGCTTTGTCTGTGACTGTTAGATTGTGTTTGTCCTTGTCTGTCAGTGGCACATGGTGTTTGTTCTTGTCTGTCAATGGCACATGGTGTTGGTCCTTGTCTATCAGTGGCACATGATGTTTGTCCATGGCTGTCAGTGACACATGGTGTTTGTCCTTGTCTGTCAGTAGCACATAGTGTTTGTCCTTGTCTGTCAGTGGCACATGGTGTCTGCCCTTCTCTGACAGTGGCATATGGTCTTTGTTACTGGTAGATTGTGTTTGTCCTTATCTGTCAGTGGCACATGGTGCTTGTTCTTGTCTGTCAATGGCATATGGTGTTGGTCCTTGTCTATCAGTGGCACATGGTGTTTGTTCTTGTTTGTCAGTGGCATATGGTGTTTGTCCATGGCTGTCGGTGACACATGGTGTTTGTCCTTGTCTGTCAGTAGCACATGGTGTTTGTCCTTCACTGAAAGTGGCACATGGTGTTTGCCCATGGCTGTCAGTGGCACATGGTGTTTGTCCTTGTTTGTCAGGGGCACATGGTATTTGTCCTTCTCTGACAGTGGCACATGGTGTTTGCCCATGGCTGTCAGTGGCACATGGTGTTTGTCCTTGTTTGTCAGTGGCACATGGTGTTTGTCCTTCTCTGACAGTGGCATATGGTGTTTGTCCATGGCTGTCAGTGGCACATGGTTTTGTCCTTTCATGTCAGTGCATCCATCCAGTTCAGTTTTAAGTTCTACAGTTAGGTGAATTTTCAGGTACTGTCATGGAGCAAATGTATTTCACGAACACATTTCTTGTTTTGTTTTCTTTTTACTGATATTTACTTTTTATTCATATAGTTTACTTTGTACACAATTTAGTTTTCCATATTTTGTAGGACCTATGGTGTATGGAACATGCTACAGTCCCATTTCCATGAAAGAAGACCTCAAAACCCTGGAATTTGCAGGTAATATTAGAAACACATTTAAAAATGCCCAAAGCGAAAAGGGCCTACAACAAATGTAGACTTCAGACCCTTCAGACGATATATAGGGTGATAAAATAAGAGAAAATATAAAGGTTTCTGTTTTCAGCAACATACAGATCATGTTGATCATTCTGATTAGGCAGTATTTACTCCATTTCAGCGAATTGTCAATTATTGGACAGTCATCTACAAAGTTAAAGAAAGAAGAGATTTTGTTTAATTTACATGGCTAGAGTTTTTGTTGCATATATGCTATATTGATTAAAACAAAGTGTCTAATGAAGGATTAACCATCGGGCGGAAGGATTGATGTTTTATGAGATGTACAGGTCCTGTGACAAATACCGCATTGCAGAACCTATTGGTCTACATAATATCAAACACTAATTAAACAGTGAATAAAAAGAAGTAAAGAAAATGGTGGATTCTACTTGGATCAGATTCTACATTTTCTGTTCAGTCTTTATTTGTGCAGAATAGCCAAATTGTAGGGGCATTTTTATACACACCATAAGACACAGTGTATTATGTTATGATGTCTGTCTGTTTTGAATTTCGTTTCTGAACAATAACTTGAATTGTCCACCATCTGCAGTTTTGAAACTTTGTGAATGGCTTGCAGTTTGGGTAAGGAAGTACCCTATCAATTGGGGTAAGGAAGTACCCTGTCAATTTTGGAGTCAAAGGGTCAGTGATCAAGATAAATGTCTGAAAGAAGAAAAATTGTTTAAATGTGAGTTCTCTACTATCTACAGCCACCTAACTTTGAGTTTGGCATCCGCTTGCAATAAGGACGAACCTTTCAATGGGGTCAAAAGGTCAATGGTCCAGGTCAGTGGCTGAAAGAATAAACATGGTTTCCAGAAAATAATTTGTGTTCTCTGCCAAGTACAGGTACCAGACTTTGTGGGTGGGTTGTACATCAGGTAAGGAAAAAGCCTTTTGATTTCTGAATTATGTGGTCAGAAGTCCAAGTCACTGTGACCAGTGAATAAAATTTGATTTCTTTATAATAAAATTAGTTCTACATCACATTCATGGGCCAGCCTTTGTGGATGGCTTGGAAGCAGTTTATTGATTTTATAGGTCAGTGGTCAAATTTACTGTGATTAAAAAAAGATCCTTTCTGCACATTATTTTCAGTTCTTGACCCTCTACCTTCCCCCAAGTATGGAAGAGGATAATTTATTTCAGGTCAGGGTCATTATGGTTCCAAGAAAATTTGTGTTGTACAGATTAACTTAAGTTTTAGAGTAAGTAGCAAATTTTGTGGATGGCTTGCACTTACGGTAATAACAAAACCTATTGATTCTGAGGTTAAAGGTCAGAGGACATGATCATGGTAAGACGGATAAGAAAATATTTGTTTTTGCACATTAGTATTAGTTCAAGATGGCATGCCTTGACCAAAAGTAGAGGTTAATGAACCCATTGGTAGTGGTCTATAATGTTTGGAGTCAACGATACCTTACTAATGCCTTCATAAAGAACTTTTAAACCTGGGTTGGGCATATAATTTTCTTTTTGTTGGTAACATTATTAAAACATATTAGAAATTGCATCTCATTTTGAAATTTAGAATTTATGCAGAATGACAGTTTTATTGCCTCGCCTGTGAATTGTAAAATGTGGGTATTGCTTTTCCAGTTGCAGTGGGAGCAACAGCAGTATCAATAATGAATAGCTGAAAATTTGATCAAACTTTAAGTTCTACAGCACCTACTTACTAAAAGGACTGTCATTGTAACACATTTCCTGTTGTAAGTTTTATGTATGGTCATGGATTACATTTCATTGTTCATTAGCGGAACTGTATGTATTATGTACTTCACTGTAAGGCAGTATACTCTATGGCATCCAGGGATGGCATTATATTGAAGGGAGTGCTGTGGCAGTGGCAGTGTAAGGTGGTATACTCAATGGCTTGCATGAGCAGTGTTAAAAAGAGAGAATACTCTGGCAGTCTCACAGTAAGGTGATATATTCATGGCTTCTGTGAATAGTGTTTTTAATGAGGGAGTACTGTGGTAGTCTCACAATAAGGTGGCATACTCTTGGTTCCTA
Source organism: Megalonaias nervosa (assembly GCA_016617855.1). Lineage (NCBI taxonomy): Eukaryota > Metazoa > Mollusca > Bivalvia > Unionida > Unionidae > Megalonaias > Megalonaias nervosa. The sequence continues at coordinate 7,411 of JAECUM010004374.1, read as the reverse complement.
TGGACACTTGAGGGAATACTGTATCATGTATTTCAGTATAAGGCAGTCTCATCATAAGGCAGTATACTTTGACTCTCATGGATAGCATTACAATGAGGGAGTGTGGTGACAGAATAAGGTGACATACTTAGTGGCTTTCATAGGAAGTGTTATAATGAGGGTGTACTGTGGCAGTCTCACAATAACTTGATTTACTCATGGCTTCAATGGACATCATTATGATGAGCTAGTCCTACTTATGTCTTAGTTGCACCCATGTATGATGTGGGAATACCTGTCTTCCCTGCATATTAGCAGCAAGGTACATCATTATAAAGCCAATGGTCAGACATGTACTTATATGAAATACTTGTTATGTAAGGCCACAGTAACAGGCCAGTGGCAGAGAAAAGGAAATAGGGGATAGTGCATAGGGGGAGAAGTATTTCTGTTAACCTGTAAACTGCATTGAAGTTTATCTTATGTATTTAATTTTATGCATTTATTATTTATTATTTATTGGGAGCAGTTTTAGTCAGATTTTTGAGGAAAGTTGTCTTTTGAAGCATTTTTACTTCTGCTTTCCAAGTTACCATTTCTCCGCCTACACATTATGATGGTGATGTCCTGCTTTTGAAACATTTCTCTTAATGCAGCTTATATTTTTCATTGCTCATTATTTCTAAGTACATAAGGGTCATTGCATTTAAACTACATTATAAAAATGAACTGGTTTTCTATGGTTAACATTGATGTCTTGATGTTAGTTTTTACTTTTTTAAAAAGAAGTAAATAGAGAGCTTATATTTTCAATTTAGTTTGTACTCTAGATGAAATTTCTTAGAAGACCAATTGGTCTGGTGCTGAATTTGTGCCTATATATTTTTCCATCCAGATTTCCTATGATTGATCAAAGGAGAATGAATAGTTTTGAGATTGTGGGTTTTTTTTTTATTATTCTCCTTTTATGCAGATAAAATGTTCATAAAATTTCATTGCTTTTCTGTAACACTGCACTGAAAATTTTGAATACACTTTTTGCTTTGATGGCAGCTTTGTAACTTAAATGTTATAGAAACAGTGACATAAGTTATTTACTCTTTTCAGATTCTAAGACCCTAACAGAAGAAAAGAGGGATTCCATCTTTGAAAAGTTGAATGATGCCAAACACTTGATAGGCTGGATGGTGGAGATTATCTCCCCTCACAACATCTCTATAAATATGCTTAGGAGGTACATTGTAATTTTAGGCTAGTTTGATCTGCCAGTATTGGGTAAAAATAATGTGTTTTATGTAGAGCTTTCATTGTTGGTGAAAATATTAATTCAGATCAGCTTCCTCTCTTTCCAGTGAACGTCAAAGAATTTCTCTGTGAACAAGACTCGGAAATGATCAGTGATACTTCCATAATTTGTCAGATTTTAGCAGACAAATTCTGACTAGCTGTGTGAAGAAAATCTTGTTATTGCTACTCCAGCAGATTGGATGGTCATATCAGCATGGGGTTTTCACCAAAAAGATTTCTTATGATGCCTAGTTTATCCTAAATGAAATTGAGCTGACATCCAATATAGACACAGCAGTAGCCATCATGAAAATCTTGTTATGCTTTTCCACCTGAGTGGGAGACTTCTTATTGTGTCTCATTGGTCTTAATTAAACATTGTGCTGATCTGATATCCAATAACCTCTTCAAGCTACTCCTCCTAGATAGAGAGCCATGTCAACATTGCATTTTCACCAGAAGGCTTCTTATGTTTAGTTTTTACTAAATCAAAATGGTGCCTATCTGACAGCTATTATAGCCACCATGACAGCCATTTTTTAAATCTTGTTATTGTTACTCCTCTTGAATGGAAAGTCAAGTTGACATGAGATTTTCTCCAATCTCTAGCTGGTCATGAATGAAAATGATGCTGTTGTGACCTCAAATATGGATTCCACAATGAACATATGGAAAAGCTTGTCACAAATTCTCCTGTAGCGATGGTGATGTCTATATGGGGTTTTCATTAAAATTGTGTCTCATTTGTCCCAAATGAATTTGGTGCTTATCTTGCATCCACTGTGGCTGCCACAGCGGTTAATTTTAAAATCTTGTCACTTAAGAAGGTCCGCAGTTAAAAATAAGAAATGGTCTTGTCTTGAATTAGTGGAAATTCCATTTGGACAGTAAAGCATCAGACTCTTACAGCAACGGTTGTTTCTTCATTGTTATTGTCTTCTCAGAAGCAATGGTTATGAAATGTAAAAAGTGTCAGAGGTGCAAGGTCAGGGAGGATGAACATGTGTCTTGCCTCATCTGTACAGGATATACTTTTTCAGCAACATGTAACAATAACATGCCTTGGTCGGAGGGAATGTGTTCTTGTGTCCTGTGTTGGAGCAGAAGTTAGGACAGTAGTGAAGCATGATAGGATTTTTGTGGAGTGTGGTCTGTTGAGTCTTCTCCCAAAATTGTTTTCCCTTGTAGGCATAGTGAGAGTTGCTTTATTGGTCTCTACCCTGCCAATGATGTCCCGGACAAGCCCCTGCAACAAGGATCACATCTGTTCAACCAGAGATGGATAATGCTGTTAACAGACATGTCTGAACAAAATCAGACCTATATCTTTATGGAGTTGATGATGAGATTTTTCAAGGAGGCAACAGTGCAGTTGCATTTGTTGGGGAATTGTTGTCACTTCTTCATCACTTTTGTCGAATGATGCTTTTGTTTTGCAGGGCGAGTGTCCTCTCAGTGTTTGGCAAACCTCCAATAGTGACTAGGGCTGTCATCGGGTACCCAGGTACCTGACCGTATTGAAAAACCCGGGTATTGAAACGTAAACGCGGGTACCCATAAAAAAAAATAAAATCGCCACACTCGCCAACCACTTCAAACAGGTGTGACAGCTATGGCTTTAATTAGAAACCAGATCCCTGCTTAATATAAATAAACAATACATCAGAGCGTCTGTTTGGATTAATAAAATTCATTGGCATTGTGCAACAGGACAAACCGTTATCCCCGAGGCATTATATACCAAGGTTAAAACACAGCATTGTTCTACAGGTAATAAACCTCTTTGTAGACGATAACTATTGAATGTGGGTGCTAAATGATCAGTACATTGCGTGCTCTTTTAATGAAATCCAGATGTATACCTTTGATTTCCGAACACACATGTCAAAGAAATCCCACAATTTATATTATGAACAATTATCACCTAGACACCTTGAAATCTTCGTAATGCCTCAAAGTAATCTTTGAGCAGCTCGTTGTTTTTCTAGTTGACTAGCTCTGCTAATTTTGAAAGTTAGCCATCATACATATAGCGATAATTCCAAAATAACAACACTTCTGCGACTGCGTGGTCACGTGGTATAACTGGGGCATAATAACCCCATTTGTTATTGTCATAAAATAAAAACATTTACAAACATATTATCTAGTTTGAATTATTACTGTTGTGTAGTGAATTCAGTTTGTGGTCTCCTCACTCTCACACACACACAGTCACACACACACAAAGACGGTTTTAGCGCATTACTCTTGACATGTGGTAAAGCTGCTTTACACGCATGCGTGGGTAATTCAAATCTGCGGTCAAAAGCCGATGAATAAACGTGGTCTGTTCTAACAAGGACTTATACTTTAAAAAAAGGTGAGTGTTCTAAACGATTTAAAGCGGCTGATCACAGTGATCATTAAAAGTTGGAATATACCTACCGTCTGTGTACAAAGGTCATTCTAAATAAATTTATTAATTAATAGTGTGCGGTCAGATCATTCACATCGGTGTGGACGCATCAGACCGAGTAGTGCATTACACAGTTAGCCTCTATCGCCATACAAAATATTAAAGAAATGGGGATAACAATTAGTTGGTCTACGGTTGTACATGTCATTCATGTGCTAACGGGTACCCGGGTACCCGTTAAATTTCGCAACGGGTACCCGGGTTGGTTGTTCGTGATTTTTGACAGCCCTAATAGTGACTTAGAGCTTATGAGAGTGTCTTCCCTTTGACAGGCAGCACAGTGGACGTTAAGTCCGTCCATGTTTGAGCATTTCCTATGGACTTGTAAGGCAGGACACATTGGGGTTTGATTCTGATTTGAAGAAAAAGCTGTCTGAAGGAAAGTGGAGGGGCTGCCTTTCATCTGCATGGGTGATCTAGTCACCCCTGGTCCTTGACCAGTTTCTTTATCCTTGTGACAGCAAATGTTATGGTTGATGTATTGGTTCAGACGATTACTGTAAATGTTTGGTATGAGATTTATATACCCTCACAGGCAGTTAGCACAGCCATCTCATGGGCCATGCGACTTATAATCATTTGGTAGTCGGCAAAGATATCACAAACCTTCAGAAACACATAGTATATAACAATTTGACATAGGAAAGGAACAGTATTATCTCACTTTTAACCCATATGGGCATTTTAGTTCATTAGGAAATGCCGGATCTTATCCTCTCTCAACACTTCATCCATCTGAAGATGGAATTTCTGACCCATTTCAATTTTGTTAGCCTCCCTCAAATGCAGATTTGTACAAATTATTCAGCTCTCAAGATCAGTCTGAAACACAAGGGAGTTTCTGCAACTATTCACTGTACTAAAATGCAGCAGCAGACTTGATTATTTTGGCTGCTTCTATATGTGCCTTCTGCAGATGACATTGCTCACATTGCCAAGCACAAGACAGACATGATTTTGTAGACGCACAAGTTTTTTTGACTGAGGAGCTCACCTGTTGCCTCACTTTACCATGGTAAGTGGCAGCTTGAAACCACAGGAGAAAACTCTTCATATAAGCCATGGAAATGAAGGCCATAATGAATGCCTTTCACTCAAGGTGAGAGAGAACCTGTGTTGGAAAGTGATTCTCGTAATGTCTGACAATTCTGTAGTGGTTACCTTGTCAAATATATTTGCAGATTCTTTGTTAAGGAACTAAACTTAGCACACCTAGTGGTCCCTTCATCCATGTCTTTCAGGGGATTTGTTCTCTTTGGGGCATCTGATGATGGATCTTTTTTTGTGACGAAGTGGAATCACAAACTGCACATCTACTTCACTTTCCCAGATGCAGAAATTTGGGCCATGGATGTTCTGGCAGTCAATTAGGATAGGATTTGGGGCTACGTCTTCCCAACAACTGTTTCATTCTGATTCCAAGATAATGAAGGATCAGAATTGCAAAGTTGTTCTGGTAGCTCTCTGTTCAGATGTCATGGGTGAATGATCTGTTAGAAACAGCGATAGTTGACACCAGAATGATCCTGTCAAAATTAAATCTGCTGAAATAACCTTGCTCTTGGTGTTTCAGACTTCATCACACCAGGTTCTTTGTTAGGAGGGCATTCCAGAGAAAGGAGTTTCAACCCTCAATCTTGGAGAGAATCTCATGGGCAAGAAGGCCCTCCATTTTGAAGCCTATGAAGGAAAGGCAGGTATTCAGGGACTAGAGCAAAGATAACATTATCTTGAATACCTCAGTCTCTCAGGTGACCAACATTTTTCTCTGTCTCTTCAAAGAGAAAAAAGTAGCTCTGGTTACTATCAGGGTATAATGCTTCATGATTTCTGACACATTCAGGCATCATGGTAGAGTTAATATAGGTCATTACTTCAGACTTGCTAGACAACCTAAATAGACCTTAATCCCTTGCCCTATTTCCAAAGTGGGGTCTTTCTTGGGTTTTTATTTGGCTCAGCTTGGGAAGCTCTAACCTTAGAAAGAGTTCTATGACATAGTTATCTTACATTACATGTTTTCCGATAGCATTAGCCTTTCTGCTCAGGGTGATTGAGTTGCATGCCTTTTTGGTTGAGAAATACCATCTCCAGTTTAGAGCAGATGGTTCCATGGTGTTAATGATGCAACTGGGTTTCATGGCTAAGAACCAGTTAGTTCCAGGGGTAATCAAAACTCCTTGACACATCAAGAGAGGTGTCTAAGCAAGACCAGGTCCATGCTATCAGAATTTATTTGAAATGCACAAAGAACTGTGGATATAACCCTGCAAGGCCTGATATCATGGCAGTAGTGCATAATAAGTTCCCTGTATTCTGAATTTATCTCAGGACCTGATGGACCTCATGAAAATTTCTGCCCATGAGATTGGAGCAATCTTTGCAACTTTGTCTTGTAAACAGAATGTTTTTTCAGAGATTATTTTAGAAGCCATTGGCTGGCATGCAGGATCAACCTTCTCAAGTTTTTATCCAAATGTCCACCAGACCCATTTGAGGACAACACAACCTCTGCATGGATGTGGGTTTAGCGAATTTGCTGGATTCATCTAAGAATTTTTGCTCAGCAAGAGAAAGTCATCCATTATCCTGATTGGTGTGTTGTGGTATTGGGTACTGACATTAACCAGTAACTATCAGTTGTGCTGTTGTGATATTAGAATAGTATATTCTTTATTGTAGAGATATTAAATATTTCTTCCCTCCTAGGATGCTGGGTAGAGATTGGACGCATGTGTATTTTCTCATCTTCTTACTGATTCTCATGACATTAATGAGATTGGGGATTATATTCACAGCATAAAGCAAATTTTTTAGTAAATAATACTTCTTTAGAATACTTAACCGTTCACATTACTGTCAAACCCTCCGACACTGCACTGCAAATGAGAGTATCCTCGTATGATGTATCACTCATCTTAAAGCAGAACCAAGTGAGAGGGGCAGAGAGGTGTAATGGGTAAGCATTTCTTCCCGTTGTCTCTGTGGAGGGGCCCTGAGTGGTCTAAAGCGCTCACCGTTATGGATCACTGCCATCTCACCTCTGTCTGCGTGAGTTCGAGTCTCAGGCTTGGTTAACGTGGGCACGTGAGAAAGCCTGCCAGTAGCTTCTCGTGGGTTGGTGGATCTTCCCGGGGTTTTCCAGGGTTCTTCCTCCACCAATTATACAGGCCGTCATGTATAGCCTATCTTGTGCTGAAAAATGGCGTTAAACCCTACAACAACAACAATTGTCTCTGTGGTATATGGACATGAAAGAACAAAGAAATTTTTGTTCTGGAATTGCTGGATTCAAGAGGTGTTGAAGCTTATATTTCTGATGTTAGTGTGATTGGGCAAGTGTTCACAGAGTAACATAATTTACTAAAAAATTTGCCTTCTGGCATTGATCTTGTTAACAGTTAAGGTTTTGGTTTTGGTTAAAGTTTTTCAGCTGTTTTTTTTTATCACAGGCTTGATGTGAAGTCCATGGCTTTCTTGTTTTGAAGGTCATAAGCAAAGCTAATCTGTGTGTAGCACAGGGTGCTGCAAATGTTTTCTTATATATTTATTACCAAACCTGAGACAGCATGGTGCAGATTTCTTTTATATAGTATGTATATATTCTCTTACATATGAATTGCATGACAAAAATGTCATCTATTTAATTATGACAGAAGCAGTGGAGTCAGTATTGGTAAGGTATTA
>JAECUM010004373.1:0-57599 GCA_016617855.1 Megalonaias nervosa | reverse complement strand
GAGGTTTCTATTTTTGTATGATTTGAATGGACTATTCTATAAAATACTGACCTACTTCACAAACCACGAGTGCCGAATATGTTTATATTTCAAACTGATCATTTTAAATTATTCGCGATTAGTATGTTCTTCCCATAATGGAACGTAATAGTTTATTAAGAACCACAAGGAAGATTCTGGTGGAAATACACACTTTCTTCTATATGATATGAGATATGTTATGCATAAGTAAAGACTGCTGTATATCATGGTATGTCGGCTGAAATTATTTTGCCTTATATATATAATCAGACGACAGTTACTGTAATCGGGTAAATTTGGGGCGAAAGTCACGTCCAAACATTTTGTCATCATAGGATAAGCCCATACAAATCATAATGTATCGTAATCCTGTTCGAACTTCACAATGGTGTAGTTGCATTCCGTGGGTTGAATATTATTCCAGCACAAAAGGGAAGAAAATTTAACTAGTTAATGAAGCATACAAGTTCAAAAGGACATGAATGTGCGATGGCAATCAATTACTGGTACTTTGCAATTAATATGAATGGCAATCAATAAGTTCAACACACAACCTGTTTGAAGCAGTCTGCTGATAATTAAATATTTAAGGTCTTATAATAGTCCGTTGCAATTTTTGGATGGTTAAAATAACCTTGAATGCATGGCTGAGAGACAAAATGTATATCAACATTATTGGCATACAAAAAACACCATGACATATATCATAAATTTAGCAGATTTATACAATTTTGTGGTGTGATTTTGAATGAAATTGTCAAGTCCAAATATATATTACATTGCGACAAGGAACATATTGAAACTGTTTGAGGCGATTGAGTTAAAATGAATCAAGAGCATGACTAAACTGTTCACATCTCAGAATCCACAGAAATGCAAATGCAAATCCCGTAGAGCCACTGAGTCCATTCGTTGACATTTGTTGGAAATTCTTGTTTATGCAAGCTTTTATGGCTATCAGGATGGCATAAGGAAATTGGTCCATCAATTAACCGGCTCACGCAGTTTGCAATAAAAGGAGCGCGAAGTAGGTTATTGAAAATTATCATTCTGACAAGTTTGTTGGCTAGGTCAATCAAAAGGTTCTTCCAAACTGTATGCATGTGCATTGCTATCTGTAAATTGTAGGAGACTGATATACACCATCGGATGATTTTTAAAACAGTTTCCAAGTCTGGAGAAATTCTGGGTAACGTATAATCCATAATCGATTTCACGTTGGAAATTTTCATTAAAAACAATTATGAGCATTTTCACGCAAACATATGATCAATAAAATAAACTTTGAAGATATGGTAACTGTATACAAGTTTTGTACAGATCTAATCAAATACACGTACACTTCACCCTTGATTCCTATAACTGATTTTACAATGAAATGTAATTTAATCCTAATAACTATCTCAAATTATAAAATACATTCAAGAAAAAAACATGGACGAAACAAATAAAGAAATAGCTATCTAATTGGCATAATGCGGTTGAGGTTTTATCCAGTCAGGCAACTTAATAATTCTACGAGTGGCTGTTAATCCGGCAAGAATCTTTCTAAGACTAAATGTATATATTATATCCGCCATAAAATATCTGTTTGACAAATTCTAAAATGTATGTTTTTAGAGTCATTGGTAGGAGTTGTAAAATCTTGGTGGCTGGCTTATTTCACCAAGGTGTTACGAAATTATTGGATGGAATATCTGAGATCTGATCAGTGGCATAGAATAGAACAAAACAAAACCCCATATATAAACCATAACAATTTAATCAGTTACATAAACAAAGTTAAATCGACCAAGGCATCGGATTGATACACTTTCTCTTAGAAATAAACTTACCAAACTGTAAAAACTGCAATTAGCAACGCTGTTTTTACCCATTAGACAAATTTCATCATGAACTCGAGTGAATGATGTAAATAATTTGTTTCAGCATGCCTGCATAGCTTGGTTGCTTGCGGTCCTTCCAAATTCAACGTTGGTGACATGTCAGAATTGCTGTATTACTTTTCCATTTCTCTCTCGCTCTCGCTCTCGAATATTTCGGGACATCAACGTAACTTGGTTGTCTGCTCTCTTTCCCCGCTGTATGCATTTATGGAGCTAGTGTCTACTTTAAGATAAATAAATAAAGACAATGAAACCAATTAACTTCCAAAATCCAAGGAAATTTGAAGTTTGATTTAAAATAAATTAAAACAAAAACCTTACAAATTTGTATAAGTTAACAAGTTGTTTGCGACTGAGACAATACTTTGTTTGTTCTCGAGACTCGCTCTATTCTAAGCAGTCGCCTTTTTTGCTCCTTTAAGTTTCGTCTGTCCAACCTCCAGATACCCGTTCCTTGGACAATTTTAACGAGTCAACGTCTTGCCTTCTCGCAGAAACCTAGAGTGACTAAAACTTTTGAGGGAGAACACTCTTTGTTTGAGTAACATCTCACATTACACGCATCATTTTTTTGCGGAAATTCTACATTCATACGGTGAGTCTAAATCCTTTCACTCTTTGTCCCACACGGACAGGACCTTGTGGTCGTCTTGGACTGTTCACGTCGTAGCTTGTAGTGGATGGATTAAATGTTACTAGTCTAGTTAGAAATCATTAAAAGATAATTATATCTCTTTGACATCCACTCCAGCACGTGCAACTTACCTGTTGGCTCAGATGCAGTACCCAGTGGTGCTTGCTCTTTTACTTTGTACACTATACGATAACCAACGACTCTCGTACTTAAACGTAATCACATACGTACATTGCGAGAGATTACAATTTTCCGAGCAAAGAATGCTGAGACCATTTAGGTTTTTCACAAAATATACAAAGTTTAAATATATTAATTTTAATGTGTGAGAGAGATACTGCTTTTAAACGAAAAAAATCTCAAACGTAAGTATTAGCGAGTTTCATTCTGCAGTGATTTCTAAATTGTTTGCTTAACATGTTCCCACACAATGAAATATACACAGCGAAATCCAATATGCATGTACTGCTCGACCAGCTTGTTTTGCACGTGCGACCCAAACTAACATGTCCGCGTGACACATTTTCTCAGGAACTATATACGTGTTTACTTTTCCCATTGACCTACTGTTTTTACGCAAGCTCTACGAAGCAAGTGATGCCGCATTCTATAAGCAAAAGCTTAATAAATATATTTAGAATTGCTGATTTGGATATCTGATGAGTTTAGATGAAATAATGCGAAACTGACTTTGAAAGTGATGAAAAAGTGCAATCACTTAAATATTTTCAGTAGGAGATAAACTTGTATTATTTTCAGTTAATGTAAATGAAAATTTGGTATATTACATTCTTTCGATCTGCACAGCAATTACTGAATTATCATTTAGTTTCTCCAATGCATACATGTACATCATATCATATTTTGCAATTCAACCGAAATGCCTAATATTATGCAAACGTAATCAGAAATGGGTATCTGCTTTAAATATGATTATATTTACTGTACACTAAATATCCTTCAGTTGTGTACATCCGTGTTTTCTAAAAGTGAAAATTGTTCATGCTGTTACCATTTTTCCTCTTTTTTAACATGCACGCTGGACGCATCATATATATCAATAATGCCTTGCATATTGCCAGAAAAGGCTAAACCATGTGTTAGCCAATGCTATAAATTCTATCTCTGATTGTACTGATTGTTATTAATGCTGCTTCGCCGCTTTTAACAGGTACCCCTTGTAGATTTTCTTTTAATCCGTACTTGATGCAGAAGACGTTTCGGCTTCAAAAGGTTGTAAATCCCTACTATCTCCGGTTTAACTTGAAATGTTCCTATTAATTCTAAGATCGTCGCCAATTTTATTGCAGTACTGTTCACTCATTCCGCGTCTTAAACTTCTGAAGCGCTAAATTCGTACATGTTAATTATGACCAAATGCTACAATAGATAATTAAACTAAAAGAAAAGCACATACTAGAAGGTTATTACCGCGATCTATTTAATAAAAACTTGTTAAATACAATATGAACTACTGAACGGAGTTTACCTATTTGCTTATTTCGAATAAAGAGTTGAATGAATTTTACTTCTAATTTGTGTCAGTAGAGGACCTCCAAATTGAAATTAAATGTAACACATTTAAAATATACATAATCTTTATTTATCAATGCAAGTGTTAACATTGGCGACGTAACATAACGGTGACGTTGATCAGAATTTATGGTGCATAACCGTTCTCTCTCTCTCTCTCTCTCTCTCTCTCTCTCTCTCTCTCGTGCTCAGATCAGGACCATTACATCTAAATCAGTGGTCTTTAATCGGGAAATACTGTATGCATTATATCACGCTAGATACGAAAATATGAGACTTTAACATCAAATGCGTTTCTAGGTCTAATTGGTTTGCAAACTAACATCGTTTAGATTGTAAGGTGTGTGTTTTTATGATATTTACTTTCAATAGTTAATGTACAACTTTAAAATTCGAAGCGCGGCATTGAACAGTAGTTTGTACATGTGAGAACTCTCCTGATTAACTGATGTTGACTGGATGAAGGAAGCTATAGCAACAGGAGAAGCGACGGAGTGCAAAGTAAGAGACTCCTTAAATCAGTGCATGGTGATTCGTGTAGATTTCAAGAACAAAATGATGATATAAATACACTGGTCCACTTCTCACGAAACAATCACGTCCGTCATCATCAGATGCCCCATGTTCCATTAAAACAAATGCTATATACATGTTAACGGGATTTATTGATCAGTGATATCCATCGGTCCGTCATTTCAGTTTTCCTTTGAAGCTGAATTCCATCAACACCAAGATGGCGGGTGATCATATTTAGTATCAATAATGAGTAGAAAAGAACAAAGTCTTCATACCCTGAATGTAAACAACCCTTGGGGTTTGGAAACGGGAGACGTACGTGTGGAGTATGCGCTTGTTCATAATTACCTCAACACCAATTAGGAGAGGAGATCACTTTAGTTGTGATGTTGAATCAGTATGTGTGCACAGCAAAAATATTGGATCAGGGATGCTGCCACAGGATGGTTAAGCTGACGGCGCTCAAGCAAGTCGTAAAATGTTAACTTTAGATTTGTGAGAAACTGTTTCAACGTTTGCAAAGGCATTCATACATATTTTGTAAATGATAGAGAGATCCAACTTGAATTGAGAAGGACAGTGTAACTTCATTTTTGTGACAGTTTAAATACTAATACGTCCATAATTCCTAACTACATCTTTAAATTGAAATCCTAGATAAATGCATATGTTTTACAGTTTTTATAACAGTCATGATGAAATTATTTGCAAATTGTATCTGTTTGAGAAAACAAAATCATAATAACGAAAAAATGCATATTAATTACAGGTTGTTCAATGGTCGAATAGCCGATTACTCATTTCCCTTAAGCTGATAGAGTAGCCCACCCCTAAAAAGACGTTAAACTCTCGCTAAAATGTAGATCGCTATTACGACTGTTTTTAAGCTAGACTCGGACTTATTATGTACGAGTACCCAGGTTGCTTAGCTTTACTGGCTAAAACTCGGCCCGAATAACAGACGATCTGTCACATTTGTGAATATCGGCCCGGATAACAGACGATCTATCACATTTGTGAATATCGGCCCGGATAACAGACCATCTGTCACATTTGTTAATATCGGCCCGGATAACTGACGATCTGTCACATTTATGAATATCGGCCCGGATAACTGACGATCTGTCACATTTGTTAATATCGGCCCGGATAACTGACGATCTGTCACATTTGTGAATACTACTATAATGCATGTACAGATCGACGATACTAGCGTCACGATCTTTCACCCAGTTTCATGAAATCTTAAATATGAACCAAAATGTAGTAAACTTATAAAATTTGGCAAAGAACATTTTAATCGTAAGCAAATTATACTAATTAATAGAAGCACTTATGCTTAATTTCGCGATTTCATCAATCGATTCCAAGCCTGTTTATAACATGCTCATTTGCCACCTGCTCCTTTTTGCAAGAAGTCATTACATCGCATACCGGCAAAAACCCAGTGGAGATTAATTTTGTTTTGAAATGATGCTTATGAAAAAAATTCGATTAATAAATTTTTTTTGAAAACAATATGGAATATGAATTAACATTAAAAAGGAAAAAGCGAAAGATCTTTTCTAAAATTTAAAATTATCTTGTTCCTCAAATTATTTACTAATCTGAAGCACAATGCCAAGTTCATGATACGTTGACATTGTCACATTTATATAGAATATATTCCCGCATGACATAAACTCGGCCTGGTCGTTTGGCATCACTACTCAGGAAGGTCCCCAAGCTGATTAGCCTCAAAATGTACTTCTTGCATGCACTGAGGGACCTCCTCAGATGACAACAGATCATTTCATACATGTCAGAAATAAGCTAGAAAACGGTTTATAATAACTAGATATACTTAGAGTGTTCTACAGAAAATAAGCCGCTATTCGTTTTTTTCTGGTAATTTTTATGCTATATCCCATTACAAAATTTAAATGAATACACTTGTGTTTAAATATAACTCACAATTTAATCATCACAATGCTTGAATTGCTCATAAATACTCTGCGCAATATGCCATTATGTTACATACTGTTGCGTCGTGGTATGGCTCCTTTTGCATTGTGTTACGTAGCAACAAACTCACTGGTTCCTACGTGTGCTAAACTGCACTACGTATAATATCTAAACTAAAATAAATGAACATACAGTAGTATAGGTATTCTGAGGTTCCTCTCTCAGAGACCCCCTACCCCTCAGAAACGTTATACGTTAAAATTTTTGTCAGCAGCCTTTTTTAGCTCAAAATGATGACTTTGATATTTCTGACAAAATTTGTTTTTGGGGTAGGGGGTCTCTGAGATAGGAACAACTCAAATACCTATACTACTATTACAGTCCCTATACTTATTATTTTTATAGTTTTAGACAAAATTGTATATTAAACAAATGAAATATTATATATAATGTCATTCTGTCAATCAAAGAGACATGTTGGATTTGATCTGACAAATAAATTTTGTTAGAGAATTAATTCGATTAGAACAGCTTCAAGTTATACTGGTATAAAAACTAAAATAATAAGCGATGGTATTAAAAAAGTTGGATATCATATATCACCAAAATATGGGTCAGTATGGCTATTCGCGACTGAAAATGATATGAGAATAGCGGGTTGGGCAGATGATGTGATGACATTTATTGACAATATAGTTGATATTTTATAATGATATTACTAGAGCTATACAAAATTAAACATCTACTGTTGTAACCCATATTTTATGATAATCTTTTTCATATCTGCTGACTCTCATTGGCAGAATATCTGTTAACATACTGTCAATAATACGGAGCTCGCGTATTAAATCGTCCGTATCATATTTTATACCACGCAAATAAGATCGTATCTGATCAAGTAATTTTTATAGGTGATACTTGCTGTTTTACAAGCATTTTTTTTTAGTCGCAAGACGAGGCTCAATTTTTTTACACGCGGTTGCAAGAGAAACACCGACACCAGATATTATTAACAAAAACGGATTTAATGATGCTCCACTTGAAATTATACCAGAGCTAGTCATTAACAGTGGCAAATATGATATCACTCGAAGTATTCTGTTGTAGTATTTGTAACATTTTTTCACGCACCAAAGCTTTTTATGATAATATCTGTAATATTGCATTAGAGCGTCAACGTCTTTTTTTGGAATTTCTTCTGAAATATGATTGAAATCAACTACATGTTTTTTCATTATCAATTTTTTTACACAAAAACAAAAGTTCTAGCACCAACAATCGAATCGAGAAACTCGCGGAATTTATTATTTTTAGGATCAGCTATAAATTCTCTGTACTTGTCATAAACATCTGACGAAGTATCCTTATATCGTTTATCTATTAATACCTCATTTTTCCTTAACCAAGCATACGAATCAAAACTACTTCCTACTTCACTCTCATACAAATCTGTTTTATTCACAAAATTACTGTAATTGATTTCTGTTTCATCAATATACCCTAACACTGTACTCAACTGATCTAACGTGAAATTTTTGAGAACGAGATGTTTTCTGATAATTGCATATGCGACTACGAAATTTGCTATCATTAATTTCTTAAGCTTATCTAGGTCAATTGCAAGAAGACCAACAGCAGAAGCTACTTTTAACATTAATTTTTCATATCGTTTTGTGAATATTGTTTTAATTTCGTTGTAATAATTTCGTAGTGACAATTGTCTAGAGTATTGAAATGATGGGAATGGAATATCTTCTTCACTTATGTCGTAATAAGAATCAGACTTTACTTCCAACTTTGTTTGATCGACTATTTCAAAAAACCTTTCTCGCTCATCATCACTAAAATTACTAATTTCATCGTCTAAAATTTTTATTATCTTTAGAGACCTGTTAACAATAATCGGATCAGGTTCTGGATCCTTTTTACGTATCATTGGCAAAATTGCGTTTGCGTACACTTCAATAATTAACTCTGCGTCTGACGTCATAGTAACGATTTTGACCAAGGTTTCAAGTACATACCGAGATGTTTAAAAATGTATCGTTTCTTTTTATTTTTATTTTCTTAGTTTCCTCTAGTTGTCAAGATGAATATGATTTTCGTTTATTCGTCTTTCTTCCAATGTTCTTCCACTATAAACTCGTGCTTTTATTAAGTCTGATTTTATTATTAAATTTATGTTATACCAATTAAGCTCGAGCAATATTATTTTAAGTATAATTTCAACTTGTTTTTGTTCTTCTAGACAATCATCAGGATGACAGTATCTGCTTATAATGTCAAAGTTTTCTATTGCTTTTTTTCATTTGTGGTCCTCGCATATACATAACGCGAACAAAATTATAAACATAATCTGGCGATACTAGTCTGTTTAATAAATTGATACAAGTATATTTCATATTTTGAATTGTTTCTGCTGCTATATTAACAGCTCCAACATCTATTTTAGGGTTAAAAATATTATCATAAAATTCTTTCGCAATAGTTATAATTGGTGGTTCTGACATTATTTTATAGCATTAGATTAAATTTGATTACGATAATCATACCTGATCATCGAGTGTATATATTTGAAATGCGGTCAGTCCTGGAAATGGATGTTCAGCAGCTAAAACATTAACTCGAAAATATAAGTACTTGCTAACAGTGTTTTCAGTCGGAATCGTAAAATATTGTGTTGTTGAAATGTAAGTGTCTGTTGTGCTATACAATGTTGCCCAATTAATATCATCATTTGATCCTTCTAATTTCCAATCATAAATTCGACCAACACTAGAGTTTAATCGGCCTCGCAAATTAAATTGCCAAATAGCAACTGCAGTGGGACATTTAATTTTGATCCAAAAATTTTCAACTTCTCCGTTGGTCGTCCACTCGTGTCTATCAGAGAAAACGTAATGAGGATAATTTTCAGGATAATATTCTGATGCGCTTACCTCAAACCCGGCTTGGATGTCAGTTGCTTTATAAAGTGTTGGAATATACCCAACGTTATTTTTAGTTCGTTTTACACCACTAGACAGACTGTCAACATAAGCTTTATTTGTCAGATCGTTAGGGTTAACTGGAACGTAAGTCGTCATTATCTTCTTTGCTTTCATATTTATGTTACCTGACATTGGTCCACCGGATTTCTTAAAATATGGGTTAAGTTCTTCTTTTAACTGAGCATAACTAATAGCATCAGTGTTATCAGATGGTGGGGTTATTGGTAGTCCAGTTATTTTGAGCTATTACTCATTATCAGGTTACCTCCCACTGTGTCACCGGCTTTGTTAAGTTTATTATCAACAGATTTTAGTTGCGCATAACTTACAGCTTGTGTTTGATTTAAGTTTTCTGGCGGATATGTAGTCTCTAAATTTATTAAAAAAATTTCCTGACATATTGATATTACCTGTAACTGTCCCACCTATTTTATCAAGTTTATTATCATCAACAGATTTTAGTTGTGCATAACTTACAGCTTGTGTTTGACTTAAGTTTTCTGCCGGATATACAATCTCCAAATTTATTAATTTTTTTCCTGACATATTGATGTTACCTGTAACTGTCCCACCTATTTTATCAAGTTTGTTATCATCAAAATACTTTGACTGCAAATAACTTACCGCTTGAGTTTGATTTAAGTTTGCTGGTGGATACCTGGTCTCCAAATTTATAAAAAAAATTTCCTGACATATCTAAGTTACCGCTTAAAATTCCTCCTGTCAATGATAGTTTATTATTGTCGACTAATTTAAGTTGTGCATAACTAACAGCTTGTGTATTAACGACATTTATTGGCGGATAATCTGTTTCTAAATCTAGTACTCGTTGATTTGACATAAACAGATTTCCCGTCATTGTGTCGCCAGATTTTTTTAGATAGCCTGAAAAATCAACCTTACCGTCTGTTATTGTTGTACATTCAGCTGATGAATCTCCTATTAATGTTCCAAATTTTGTATAATAGCTCATTATTTATTTATCGTCTGACAATTTTTTTATATAGCATAAAATTGTATAACAATAATGGCAAAATCATCGATATTAAATTTTGATACAGAGCGGTTGGTAAAACATAAACATAACAATGAACTTCCAGATTGTCATTATCTTATTGTTGGAAGAACTGGATCGGGAAAAACAAACTTGCTTATGAATTTACTTCTAGGAGATAATTTTAACTACGATCGCGTTTATATTTATACGATTAACCCGCAGCAAGATAAGTACGAGCTACTTAACAATTATAATAACAAACTTCGTGATGATCTTGAGGCTGGCGAAGATTTTTTTATTATCAAACAACCAGAAGAACTCGTTCCAGTTAATCAACTTGATTCGTCCGAACACAAGATAGTTGTTTTTGATGATATTCCGCTAAACAACGAGGAAATGAATAAAATAAGATCATATTTTTCACTGTCGCGAAATAAAAAATGTAATTCTATTATCTCGCCCAAGGTTTTTATAATGTTAACAGATTTATTATGCGAAACACTGGTTGTTTTATATTATTTCCAGGACTTGACAATGTCGATGTTAGAAATATCGCAAACGAGCAATGTGGTGATGTAACAAAAGATAAATTTATTGAATTATATCATCAAGCAACGGCAAATAAATATGACTTTTTTTTGTTTGATAAACTAACAAATGATACGAGTAAAATGTTTCGATGTTGTATTGAAAAATATCTACAGTAATTTTTATACAAAATGGTATATAATTAATGGAAAGACAAGCAAAGTACAGAAAACATATAGAAAATCTAAAAAAACTTGCGCAATCTCAAGCAAAATTTAAACAGCAAGTACAGCAAGCACGACGTGGTCAAGTGGTTGCAGCAGAAACAACAGCCGCCGCTCTCAAACCAATTACTGAAGCTTTACTTGGAAAACAACCTGAAACTAAACCAATATCAGAAGAAGAACTTGAGCGACTAAAGGAAAAAGGTTTACTCGAACTAGTTAAAGAAAAACAAGAAGAAACTGCTGGAAGAATTATTGAGAGATCTGAAGAAGAAAAAAGAAGATTAGCTGAGGCACTTGTAGCAAATATCGCTGATCCAGTTGCAAGACAAACTGAACTAGATCTGCTAATAAATGATCCACTAGCGCTTCAACGAAGATTAACAAATTTAACCACAATAGAGATTAAAAATATTTTAACAAATTTATCAGAAAAATTAAACGATATTGAAAAGGAGCAAGAAAGAATAAGAGAGTTGACGGTAAAGTTTATGGAAGTTGAAAATCAAAGACGATGGTATATAAAACTAGTAAATAATGAGATAACAGGGAATGATTATGATAAATGTTTAGAAGAAAATAATATAAAAGATCTTGATAATATAAGTAAATGGAGTGATGAAGAATTTGATGAATTTATTGCTAATTTGAATAAAATAATGAGAGACGGTATTGATGCTAAAAATGAGTTAAAAACAGCTATAGAAAAAGAAAATATGCCTTTACTTCATGATAGAATGAGATATGGTATTATCGCTAGATTTGTTGGAAGAACAGCACAAGAAAATAGAGACAAACCTTTTGGTGCAAGGTGGAGTTTCAAAAGAAAATTTTCTCTACTTGATAAAAGTCGTGTAAAACAATATAGAGAAGAAAAAGGAGGAACTGGAGTTAAAATATTTTCATCAGTTACTGAAATGATAGGCAGATTAATGCTATTGATATCATCAAAAGAAGCTGGAAATATTGGTGCTGAAATTGACAATGAAATTATTGACATACTTGATAATTTGAGATCAGAAAATTTATTAACATCTGACGAATACAAAACTTTACATCACGATTTGATATAATCGCCGCGATTTAATTTTATAAATTTGTGTAATGACTTAATATAACAATTTTATATAAAAAATGTCAGCAACATTATTACTAGACTCTAGCCAATCTGATAAAGATAGCGCAAATTTTTATGTAAAGTATATTCCGCCAATAGAACTAGATTGTGGGAAACAATATGAAATTGGACTAATTTCCTGCACTTGTTGGAATGCTATGGCTAATGTAAAAACTGGAGTAAACGATGAACTTGCATTTACTGTTAGTGATCACGTTCTTCATTATTTAAAAAATGGATATCAATTAAAATTCCACAAGGAGCTTATAACACAACTGGTCTAAATAAAATAATAAAAGAACTTATAACAAAAAATAAAGTAGTTGCAGACGATTTTGAGCTAACACCAAATTATAACACGTTAAGGGCCAGAATGACATTTAAAAAAATGACAGTTAATCTTTGGATGAAAACAAGTATCGCACCACTGATAGGATTTAATTATGATGCATATCCTAATGTTGATCTTGATAATCCCTTAACGTATTACGGTAAACTGCCAGTAAATATAACTGATGTAAACTCAATATTGGTAAATTGCTCTATCGCATCTGGATCTTATTCAGCTAAAGGTAGTAAAGGACAAACGATATACAGTTTTTCACCAGACGTTCCACCAGGATCTCTTATGCAAATTAGTCCACGTCAGGTTATTTATTATCCGTTAAACGTTGAAAATAAAATAACAGAAGTAAATATGCAGTTGACAGATCAGTCTGGACGACAACTGGATCTTAATAATGAAATTGTTACTTATTACCTGCACTTGCGATAACAATAGTAAACATATTTTTTTAAGAAAAGCTAAAAGATTTTTAGTAATGTGAAAGATTTGGAAGTAAAATTATGCAACCTCAGATATAATGAAACAGAGAAAAAAAGTTTATCGAAGAAAAATAGTAGGAGGATTTTTGGGAAATATATTTACTAAAATTATAGAAAATGCTCCAGGAATAGCTCATAAAGTTGCACCACTTGCACTTGAAGCATCAAAAGCTTTTGCAACTGAAGCTGCATCTGCTGCTGGAACTACTGTGGGACAAAAAAATAGCTGATAAAATAAAAGGCGATCCACAACGTGGTATACCGACAATCAAACAAGCTATTTCAGAAATCGCACCAACAAAAGAAACTCAACGCGCAATGATAACAACGACAAAAAACTTTTATCGCCACGAGGAGAACAAATTATACAAAAATTAATATCTAAAGTAACAACACCGAAATAATTTTGTATAACCTAATAAATAAAAAAATGTCTGTAAAAAAATTATCTCGATTTAGCAGAAATTTATGACACAGACGACACAGTAACAGAATTCGAATACGTCGAATATCTTGATGAAAATTCTAACGAACCTAATAAGACTGGCTCCAGAACATTTAATACTCGAGACGAGGACGTATTTTTACTTCCTCATAAAGCAATGTTGGAAGTTCGTGGCCAGATTATGACAGTAGCTGTTCCACCTGTCGCAATTGCAGCTGGAACAGAAGTAGCTCTTATAAATAACGGTTGGTGTTTATTTAAAAGTGCTAAATATCAGCTGGTCAATCAATCTATCGAAGATATTTCAAATCACTTACAAGTTGCAAGTACAATCTTAAATATTATTTCGTTTTCCGACGATTACTCCAAATTAACTGCAACTAATGTGATGTGGTTTAAAGATACTGGAGCTGGTGTAATAATTCCTGTGAAAAATGAGTTTATTTCAAAAGGTGTTTTAATGCATGGAGCTGATGCTGCTGCAGATCTTGTAATTGTAAGAAATTTTCTTATTGCTAATGCTGCTGCGCTAGGTATAGACGAACCAGCTGCAGACGCTAACGCAGACGCTATAAGAGTCTCACTTACTGGTGTTTGTAATAATCTTGGTATAGAACCGCCAGATTTGGCTGCTACTACTATTTAAATGTTAGATTTAGTTACTGACAAAATTGGATTTTGAAATGCACGTTACAATGAGGGTTATACTAGGAGAAAGGCACTTGCAGCAGGATCACGTCAAATTACAATGATGCTGCCGTTAAGTACAGTATTTGGCTTTTGCAGGGACTATAATAAAGTATTTCGTGGAGTTAAACATACTCTTATTTTAGATCGATCAGAACAAAACGACTGCCTGTTTAGGTCAGGTGGAGCCGATGTACAATTTGTCATAAACAAACTTGCACTATGGATGCCAAGAATAACTCCGTCTGTCACTAAAATGGCGGAATTAAATAATATGCTGGAAAAACACACAAACAGAATTTATTTTCAGCAACATAGAATATATCAAACAGCAGTTCCGAATACCACCGACTACACATGGCGAGTCACACCGACACCAAGTGAACAAAAGCCAGGGCAATTATTTGTTGTATTTCAGAGACAAGCGCGACGTAATGACCAACAACAAAATAATGCGATATTTGATAGCGCTAATGTTAGACGAATATATGCTAGAACAAATTCAAAGCAATATCCAGAACGAGCGATAGAATGCAATTTTGCAGATAATGATAATAAAAATATTACTCGACCGTACATGTACCTGCTCGACGCACTGCAAAAATATCAAGATGTTGGAGATGGATCTCAGATATCAGTAGAGGATTTTCGTACACTTCATCCGATATTTTATTTTGATGTTAGTAAACATAGCGAGCGAGCTGTAGACAGCACAGCTGATATTGAAATTACTTGGACACTAGGAGAAGCTCCAGCTTCAGCAGCGCAGTTAAACGTGTATGCCTTAGTAATAAGCGATAAATTTTTTACAATTGACTCTGTTGGAGGTAAAATGTCAGTCCAAGTTTAATCTGTAATCGTTATATAAGATGACAAAATAGATTGTAAAAGAAATATATTTGACAGATGGTCAAGTTAAAAAATTAGCAGCTGCTGTTGCAAAACAGAGGCAGGTTTCATTAAAGGTCAACCCTAACGCAAAAGGTACTTTAACAAAATTAATGTTAACCAAAAAAACAAGTAAATAAATACGAGCGCAAAAAACCTTTTGTTTTAAATTTAAGTGCTGCACAAATAACTGCAATGGCAAAACATGGCGGCTTCTTCGGACCGGCATTATCTTGAATGGCCAGAACGTTAATACCTAAAATTTTGCCACTGTTAGGTACATTAGGATTAGCAGCAGCGTCTGGAGCAGTATCTGGCGCAACGAAAAAGGCAGTTGAAGGTAGTGGTATAAAGAAAAGTTTCGTATGAATATCGATAGTAACAATTTTATGTGATTGATAAATATAATGCCTAAAAGAAAGACAACGACGAAAAGAAGGACAACGACGAAAAGAAAAACAACGACGAAAACAAAGACACGACAGAGGCGAAAAGGGGGATTTGTTCCAATAGCCCCGTTACTAGCAGGATTGGCGGGAAGTCTATTGCCAAATCTGTTAGGAGTAGGACGAGGACTAATGTTGCCAGGAACAAGGAGATAAAGTCTGCTTTAAGTAATTTTGATATACTTGATAAACTAAAAAAAGTAAAAAATTTCAGTGGAGTTTATTCTAAAGATGAACTTATGGCAATTCCACCGACACCAGGTTCGTGTGTTATAAATATACAAGATTTTAATGACGGATCTGGTACACATTGGGTAGCTGTTTATGATAACAATTATTTTGACTCGTTCGGAATTCCACCAAGTGACGCAGTAAAAAAATATATGAGTAGAATGCAAGATACGAAGTCTCCAGAGACAAAATCTCTAGAGACGAAGTCTCTTGCGAAAATAATAAATTATTCGTCTTATCAAATTCAACAAGTTGGGACTTCCGCTTGTGGATATTATTGCGTAATGTTCATTAAACAGATGACTGAAAATCCAGATTTTTTAAAGTTTATTTTGCAATTTGATAAACAGCCTTCTCACGCTAATGATGAGATTGCATTAAATTTTATCTAAACTCACTGATATACAATGTCAACATATTGTCTCAAGTGTAAAACTAAAACAGAAAATAAAGATGAAAAAACAGAAAAAACAAAAAATAATAGAATAATGCTGAAAAGTATTTGTGCAATCTGTGGAAGAAAAAAAAGTATGTTTTTACCAAAAACAAAGTTGTCCGGAGCGGTTACCCTGACAAGATTATTTTAGTAGACGACTAAATAAATAATGACATGCGACTGTGATTGCGATAGAGATTTGTGTCTCGAGCAAAATAAAATTGTTACATATTGTCAGAAATGCAAAAACAGAGAAATAATTGGAACAGGTATAGATATACATAAAATTATTGGAAAATTGCCGAAACCAAAAGGCGGTTGGACATTGCCAGGCCATAAATATACTGGACCTATAATCCTCTTGATAAACAACTTGACGAAAACGATAATCCGCTGCCAGGACAAGAGCCTTACAATCAAGTTGACGCAATAGCAATGCGCCATGATATCTGCTACAGAGATATTGATCTTCCAGAAAGAGAACAAAATAAACATAGCTGCGATAAAGTAATGTTAGAAGAACTTCGTGATATGAAACCTGTAAATATGCGAGAACTTGTTGACCGAAGGCTGGTCCAGGGTTTTATTGGAGCAAAATATAAACTTGGCCTCGGTAGAGACTTACTCGGTAAAAAAGAATTATATGATGATCTTGCCTTAGAGACGCTAGCGTCTCATCTACACAGACCTAAAAAAAAATAGTTTCCGCGACGTAAAGTTGTCGCAAATGCCGTTGATGACATCTGGGCGATAGACTTAGTTGATGTTTCAAATCTAGCTCAGTTTAACGTTGGCGCTGATGGCGCTCCAAAGAGATATCTTTTTAATGTTGTAGATGTTTTTAGCAAATACGCGTTTAGTATACCCTTTTCGGATAAAACAGGGACATCGATGACTGATGCGCTAAAACGAATAATAATAACTACAGAAAGAAAACCATATAGACTCTGGACTGATCATGGAGCGGAGTTTTTTAATAAAAAATTTGAACAGTTTTTAGAGCAAAATAACATTAAAAAATATGTTACAGGAAATGAGGGAAAAGGTGTCATCGTAGAGCGATTTAATCGCAAGCTCAACGAAAAAATCCACAAATATTTGACAGCTAAAAATACTAGTAAATATATTGACAATTTACAAAACATTGTTGACGAGTATAATAACACGAAACACAGATCCATTTCGCTAGGCAAAAGTAAAATGTCGCCAAACGACGAGATTGCAAATCCAATATTAGCAAACGAAAACATGTACCGACGACATAAATTTAAAGTTGGTGATAAAGTTAGGATTTCTTTGACGAAAAAAACATTTGAGAAAGGGTATACTCATAACTGGAGTGAAGAAGTATTTGTTCTTGATAAAGTACTTTTAACAATACCACTTACATACTCCTTAAAAGATTTATTAGGTGAGCCTATAACTGGCAGTTTTTATGAGCAAGAACTTCAGAAAACAGAACAAGATATATTTGTTATTGAAAAAGTTATTAAAAAGCGCGGCAACAAAAGTTTAGTCAAATGGCGTGGATATGGCGATAAATTTAATAGTTGGGTACCAACTCGGTCGATTTCATCGACTGAATAATATTATTATTAATTTCTTCGTATTTTATTAATACTGATTTACATTTTACTGGTTTACACAGAGAAATTAAATGTAATTTCCTTGCATCATCGACTGGCATTAAATTAAATATTTTAACAAAAATAAAATCGTATTTTATATTTCTTTGTTGTCCAGCTATTTTTACGTTTAAAAAGGGCTTTATAAGTTGCCAAAATATTTGATGCTCGGCAACAGTAAATTTAAATTTTATTATTTTTTTAGCAATATGGTATTTAACATCTTATCGCCCAGTTGTTGGTCTGCTTAGATATTTTTTACTAACAACATCATCTTCGTCGTCGTCATAGTTATGCAAAATATCTTTTTCAGTATAATCAGCAAATCTGTCATTAGTAATATTTTCTGATGTAAAATTTGAAACTGAAACAAAATCTCCCGAATTTAGTTTAGCCAGTCTCTCAATTAAGTTTATTATTATAATAATCTTTTGTCTAATTAATAAATAATAAGATGTTCGGAGAAATAAAATATCATCAAAAAGTTAATATATTAAATCATAAAGAATTAGCTGAGGCAATTCGAACTTGTTTATTGGGACATAATTTTTATTTTGTTGATGTTATGATAACATTAGGCGATTCTGACAACTTTTTGCTAACAGCAGCAGATAAAATAAAACTCGATACAAATAAAATGATGACGTTACGATTTGATCGCAACGATTCAATTTACATGATTTGTCTGTTTAGAATGAGTTTGTTTTACCTTCTAAACGACTGCTTAAAATTTCGTAACAAATACATTTGAATGGACGTATATAATCTCTATCATTTTTTGACATAACACTGTGAACAAGATTTTTGCAACAAGTACCTCATCCTAAATATGATAGACACAAGAAATGTTTATGATTTGTTTCAGGAGAGTTACGACGCAAGATTCGATTGAAGTAAGCTTAGCAACGATGCCGCTGCTTTATCCAGTCAAAAGGTATTGAGAGAGCTTAATGTGATTGTGGTTCTTTTTTCCCTTTTTGTAAACTATTCCCGTATTATTTCTTTGGTGCTTGTTGAGGTAGGCGTGAACGTCTTTAGCATATCATGTGAGGTAGTACTTATGTAAATAAATAAAATGTCCGGAAGTAATGAATACTCAAAACGCCCTATGACAGCAGAGCAACAGCGAGGTTATTGCAAGAGGATATAAATGACACGTGTTCTAATCGTACAGTCATTAAGGTTGTGTGTCCTTGTGTAGACGTGTGAACTCAGTATCTATTTCAGCACTACCTGATATGCTAGATTTGCTTGTAGTTACTTTTATTTGGACAAAAACCTGCCACCTCCATCATCAGTTGCGAAATTTGTGGTTCAGGCTATAATTACTGTATTCTTATAAAACAAAATATATAGAGATTCAAAATATTCGAAATCAATGAACGGCGTTTCTGATGAGATGTAAAATTGCCATTGACGAATTTGACCTCAGGTCTGTAACTTTCAGCCAACATGTCTACCTCTTATTATATTTACATTAAACTCGATTATTTTCGTACCAATTGGACATAACTGGATTTCAACATATTTGCTTTGAGGGAATAAATGATAAAGCAGATTGCTTGAAACTGCACACTTATATGGCATAATTAGCGGTAAGTTTGTCCACACTTTATAAATACATGAAATGGACTCTGGCATCTGGTTTGATAACTCACCCGACAGAACTCTGGGTTACAATCTGATTTCAAGTTCTTTGGCCGTTATTTTGTTTTGCT
Source organism: Megalonaias nervosa (assembly GCA_016617855.1). Lineage (NCBI taxonomy): Eukaryota > Metazoa > Mollusca > Bivalvia > Unionida > Unionidae > Megalonaias > Megalonaias nervosa. The sequence goes on along the minus strand of JAECUM010004373.1, from coordinate 37,908 downwards.
TTTTATCATTTTCGCAAATATTCTAGTGTCATTTCTTTGGTACTTAATGAAGAATATTTAGAGCTATCGTCTCCTTTAGAATATCAAACATCGACACATGATTTGTTTCATTAAGAAAGAAGATGGGTAATGCATAATTTATATGCGTCCAATGATAGTTCCAGCGATTATAACAGTGCCTTTTGCGTTAGCTTGGGTTGTAAGCCTTCACAACCTTAAATCCTGGTTGACAAGAAAAGGAAAAGTTGAATTGAAAGTAAAGATAACTCATTATTTGATGTTGTTACGAATGTGTGTCTACATTCTTTAAGATATTTATTTGGAACGATATTCTTAACTGTAGTGTTTATATCACCGCGGTTGACTTAGACTGTCCTCTAGCAGCAATGAACCATTCCGAAATCATGTGATGTTTTCGTTACATTCATTCATTTTATCCCTGCAATTTGGCTGTGCACAACATACGATTGGTACACAATATTTCACAAGTTTTAACTGAAATATCTTCATGAGCATGAATTATTCTAAACTTCGTTTTGAAATAGTCGGATCATTGTTTGAAGTTAATATCTACCACATAATTAGGAATGAAAATGTCGATGGACTTTCAATTTAAAAGTAATATATAATAATGAAACTATCTATATGTGACATTCTTATTGATGCAGGCGGTCACGGGGTCAAACCCCGGCCGAGTCATATCAAAGACATGTAGAAATGGTACTAGCAGCTGCCTCGCTTGGCACTAAACAGTAAGAGGTTAGTGTTAGGACAGGTCGGCTTGGTGTCAGGATAATGTGACTTGATGGGACACGATGCCCCGGTGCTTAACATCACAATAAATTGTCAAAGAGCAGACGTCATAGCGATATGACTGAACAATTGTTTAAGCTACGTTGAAAATCCAAATCACACACACACACACACACACACACACACACACACACACACACAACACATTATACTTGGATGGGATAACGTAAATGGTTTTGTCATTTCCATTTCTGTAGAATAGACTTTTCTTGTCCGATACAAGCCGTTCAGTTCTATATCACAGCCGCTGGGGCAGAGTTGCAGAGAGCTGCTCACGAAAGAATGCGAGTTTTCGAATCTTACCCTGACCGCACGGACAGCTGCCGTCGTTTGTGCTTTATCCGTATTGCATCAGTATCAAATAGTTATTGATGTGTTGATTTGCAGTTAAAGAAAGGAACCAACCAATCCACTTGCATATCGTCCAGCGCCTTGAGACACTAGGCTTTTATGGGAAAAGTATGTTTGTTTCACAGAATGTAACAACGCAGTAACAACTTCAGCAATATGTGCCAATGCCGTCTTCCCATTGCCAATGACCCAGGCAATGCAGCCGAGGCCTCGACACGGTTAATTGTTTCATTTAATTAATCTAACCTCTATGAATCTTGCTGAGTATAATCTAGACTGAGTATCCTGAGTATCAAATTGCCAGATAAAGGTTAAAGATGCAGTAGCCCCTAATGCAAATAATGATGCAGTACACTTAATATATCATTTATTATGAAGCCTTGGTAGACTGTAATGACTGAAATGTAATGTAACTTCCAATTCCAAACCTGAGGCATAATTACTCATCAAACACAAAGCACTATCATCCCAAAAAATTAATTTCCTACCAAATAATGAACCAGAATGTCCTTTATAAATTGTTTTCAGCTTTGGGCATAATTTAAGAAAGTTATGACTCCGTTTTTACTTAAAATGTTTTCCTTCAATATCATTGTTTTGGTGGGATATCGGTGTTGTGTATACACATTTCACAACTATTGGTTATTTCCTATCACCCATTTTAATTTGGCGTAAACCTTGATAGCGATTCATCCACAATTTCTTTATTCTTATGACGCCGCATAATAGCTGATGCGTTGTATTTTACCGATCCGTTGAATTACAGAGTAATTATGCTAATTGTGCTGTATCCATGATCCCAGCAAGCCTTCCATGACTGTTGAAATCGAATAGTATTTTTAACTGATTGATTTGACAATAACAACAACAACAATAATAATAATAATAATAATAATAATAATAATAATAATTAGTAGTAGAAGTAATAGTAGTGGTAGTAGTATTTCAGGCACCTGATTGGCATCACGCGTATTATATAGACCTTACTTGATATTAATCAAGTGAGTGCATTTTCTGTAATCTGTAAAAACAATATTAGTGAGAAACTTATGTTACACATTTTACTGCCCTCCCCCCCCCCCGTGTCTCAATGATCCTCATGGGCATATCCCCTGAAAAGACCATATCTATCTCTGTTTCACTGTCTGTCTCTCTGTCTCCCTCTCCCTCTCTCTCTGCCCTAGCACACGGACAGAAAATAATCTTTAATCAAATTTGTACTCATTCCTGTTCCGTTTTTTCTTTTGCACCGTGTTATCAGATTATTAATTTCGTCATTATAAATACAACGGCCGAGTGGTACATAGTCCTCAGTGAAGATTATAAATGTGGAATTGTTCCAGATTCATTGTTCGAGAAGCGGACAAGGGTCACTCGTCCCTTCCCCACTCCTTTCCCGATAACCCGTCGCAAGATTATCTAACCATGATCATCGTACCCATCTACAGCTGAACCTACAAATCAATAGTTTATTCGTTTCCTTCATCTCTTGACTGAACAACAGCAATGCCCACTGTATTAGTCAAAAAGGAGAGCTATGAAGCATTGTCTACTGCATTATCTATCACGTGCCTCCTACGGTATTATTTCTAGCATCGGAGAAGGTGGACAGTTAAAATTTAAATAGCTCCGAACCCACCCACCCCCGTCAGCAATGGCGATGGTCTAGGTGTATGAATAACTCAAAGTGAGAGGTATAACAATTTAATCAAATATTTCAAATGTATCCAACAATTCGTCGACAAATTTCTCAATCGCAATCTATTTCGAACAAATACGAACAATAACCTATCCAGAGTTGCCAATTATTATCTCATCATATGAATTTTATGTCTTAAATGAGAGTGTTTCCCTTCAGTGTTGTCTCTGTTCCTCTTCTGTCCGCTCTTGTTCTCTTTTGGTACATCCGGTACCCTTGATTACGTGCTCGCCTGGCACTTCCGGATCAGTCCTTCCGATACTTCCGGAACTCTCTTCCACGTTTCCTTCCGGCACTGCATCTTCAAACAAACTGCTGACGTCACAATAGACCTCCCACGTGTTCTCAATGTTCCTTCCCTCTCTCCGATCCTCGGATGTCGCCTCTCACACTAACCCGGAAAGCTTCTTCAAGAAGCCTTCCTTAGCAATCCAACTCAGAATTTCAGTAGAATTCCTTCCCGCCTTTTATTGAGCGTACAACTTCGGCTATTTGGAGTACAGTCGAATTAACTTTCTACGATCCACATCTTGCGACGTTCACATAATGTACGGATGGGAAATTGGACTTAGTCCGAACAAATTATTTTTTGCGACTCCGCCCTAGATTTGAATCTCTCAGTTTCGATTGGATACGGTCACCCTGAAAACTGCCCTGGGTAATTTAGCACTTACCTCTTAGTCTCTGGTTACCGGTACCCAATAGCCCGAGATTGCTCCAAGCTGGTCGTGACATCACTGACTGAGTGCAAAATAAACAAAGGAGTCCCTACCTGGACGGCCTGGTGGTAGAATTCAATTTGAATTTAACCTCGAACGGGTCCTTGCGTAATGGCTAAACAACAGACAAGCGGTATCTTTGTGTCCAGAATAGGGTCTATAGTTGTAATGTAACATAATACGTATTGACATTATGTCAGGTGCTTTTAACTACTAAAGCAGCAGGCAGGGTGAACAGACCACTTGTCTGAATCGTCATTTGTCTAAAACATAAGGTTCCTACGAAGGCTGAAAAAACAATGTCAACAACTCCAAACCAAAGCCTCTAACCGAGATTATTTCCATATAGTTAAAAACGGATAATAAATCGTTTGGGTTAGTTATTTTTGTTATTTTATTTTTGACGTATTTTTTTTCTTCAAATTTTTATGCGACTCGTTTACTTGCCGGGTCACTCAATTTTTTTCGTTCACCCTGCCTGCTGCTATAATTAACCAAAGATTTTATCCAGACCTATACGATATCTGGATCTTGGGTCATGTAGATTTATTGTTATAAATCCAAACGGAACAGCTTGTGCTTTTGAAAAGAAGTTTTTAAACTTGATCATATCCATATCCCCTGAGCACCAAGAATAATAAATATTCTGTAAAGTATAATTATCTACTCCATTAAACACGACTAAAATATTGCAGTTGTCTCTGATCACTTTAGGTATTTGTGTATATCGCTGAGTAACATAAATCACGTCAGTATTTTTATGTCTACCTCGAGAAAATATTCTAGCTGGATTTGATTGTCTGTCCAGCATAACGTCATCGTACACCACAAAATTATTAATAAATCCATCTAGGTCATCTACAGATGGGGCTTCATCAATATCGGTAATAAAGTCAACAACATCATTACCGTTTTCATTCAGCAATTTCGCATTTTCATTAAAATCTTTAAGTACTTCATAACACCGTTGATCATCTACAGATGGGGCTACCAAATATAATCTATCCCACTTCAGCCATCTCATTATTAGATTAAGTAATAATTGTGTTTTGCCTGATCCAGATGGGCCTATTATAATCATTCTAATAGAATTTGGTAACGCTGGATGGTGTTTTACTGGTTCCTGTTTTTGTGTCGCAGAAAAGTCAATTATATCCATATAATAAATAACATGGATTTATATTGCGTTCGATGTAGAGTACCTACACCTACTGCCGAATTAACAACAATAACAACGAAGAATAAAAGACGTGCAATTACAGACAAGTGTGTGAAATGTGGTACAAAAAAATATAAATTTATTTCATCAAAGACAGGTGGAGATATCGCCGCTTCATTATTGAAATTACCAGGAACTCCATGGGCTAAATACCCCGGTGAGAAACATCTTCCTGGATATAATTATTGTGGTCCTAGAACTCGACTTGATATACGACTTGATGATCAAGATCAACCAAGACCAGGAGAGTATCCAATAAATAAGATTGATCAAGTGTCTCATGTTCATGACGTTGCGTATAAAAGCAAAGATTTACAACAACGGCATCTCGCAGATGTAAAATTGATTCATGCGTTAAATTCTATACCCAATAAATCTGTCAGAGAAAAACTCGCTAGTTTTCTAGTCAAAACTGCCATGAAAGGTAAAATAATGTTAGGGGCTGGTAATTAATTATATAACTATTATAATGGAATCTATTTATTATAGCCCAAGAGGATATTGGAGAGGTAGATCAGCGATTACTAAACTTGCTGAAGCAGCAAAAGTCTCACGTTCTGTTGCTGCAGCGTGGTTAGCACGACAGGCAATATGGCAAATATATCTACCACCACCTAAAAAAATTCAGTACGCACATTTTGATGTCAGCGTCCCAAATGAAGTTCATCAAGCAGATATTTTATTTTTACCACATGACACCATTAAAATTGGTAGACGTCAATCACGCACGTACAAATACGCATTAACTGTCGTTGATGTTTCAAGTAGATATAAAGAAGCGGAACCATTATCAACAAAGACAGCATCTGAAGTTGCATCTGCGTTTCAGCGAATTTATCAACGTGGTGGTCTACGATGGCCACAATTACTACAGGTTGATCCTGGCAAAGAATTTCTTGGTGCAGTATTATCATTGATGAAAAAACATAATGTTAAAATCAGACGAGGACATACTGAAATTCATCGTGATCAGGCAATCGTTGAACGATTTAATCGAACACTTGCTGAGCGGTTATTTGGATATCAATATGCAAGGGAAATATCTACTGACTTTAAATCCGGTGAGAGATCTCGTGAATGGGTAACAAGGTTACCGGGTGTGATAGCTGCGTTAAATAATGAAATTACTCGTTCAACTTCCATGAAACCTTCTAATGCGATTACAAAAATATATATACAAATACAACGCCGTGAATCTTTCTCTCAACCAGTATTAGGTAATGTAACTGTTAGATATTTATATGAACCTGGTGAACTTGAAGGTGGTAAAAAAAGAGCAACTGATCCTATCTGGAGCGTGACTACACATACAATTTCCAGTGTGGTAAGATCCACTGGTAGACCTCCAATCTAAAGACTAGATTCCACTGCTCCTCAACGTGGATTTGTACGTGAACAATTACAAGTAATTCCTAAAGACACACAATTATCACCACATACAATTACATAACCAGAACCTCTACGTTGATTGCATTCAAGACAGGTTAGCATCACATTATCACGTGTATGACCAAGATCACTATTAATTCTGTCTACGGTAAATTGACTTGGATTATTATTCGAATATTGCCACAACATATTACAGTTACAGCTTGCACAATGATTATCCTGTAGTTGTTTTAGTGTTATAATAAATTCAGTATCAATATCAAAGTCACGATTATTTTTTTTTTCACATTGCTTATAACCAGATAGTTTTTTTCTTATTACGTCATTATTAACAGTTTGATTATTATTTTCTGTAAAATTCATAATAACCCTATGTAGTTGATATATTCTTCTGACTCGAGAAACTGTGAGATAGACTAAATTTGACCATTCGATCCGATCATCTATAATCCAGATATTTGTATCAGAAATAGTTAACCCCTGTGAAGAATGGATCGTTATAGCGTATCCTAACGTCCACGGTGATTTATTCATACTCAGCGCATTCTCAACAACATTAATATCGACTAAAACAATATCATTCAAGACAAGATTTTGTATTCCACCACCAGGAATTTCAACTTCAATATTCTGTCGTCGAGTATCTGTTGGGCGATAACATAATGGTACAGGTAGATCTGAAAACTTTTCTTTATGTAACAAAAATAATTTCTCATGCAGTTTATCACGAACTATCTTTCTACTTGCGACTATCAAATCAGCAGGTCTCCATAAACTCAGAAAATCATTCATATTAGTCTCTGGAATTACTTTACGTACTATCTCACATTGTATTTTATCTGGCTGTAGTCTGATTAATCCTTTAAGTTTTTTCAGCGGTTCATCAATAGCTCTATGGGCATCATTTATTTCTTCATAATAATCTACGTTATTCTTCAGCCATTCATGTGGTGACTGTCCAATAAAGGGTGGTGGTTGACCATGATCACCACATATTATTAGAGCATTATTCTTTGTCAATAATCAATCAAGAAATGTTTTTAATATTTCTAACGACAAAGTGTCTATCTCGTCCCATATAATATATTTAGGTATATATTTCTCACCCATTCGTTCAGGAGTCAATGTGTCTCCGCACCATCTAAAGAAACTATGATATGTACATGATTTTACTCCTCGTTCTTTTATTTCTCTGGCTAATTTATGTGTCGGTGTCAAAACAATTATATCCGAATTATTATTCATGAATAATTTAATCACACGAGTTGTTTTACCTGACCCTCCACACCCATTAAGATAAACGGTTTTATGTCTAGCCACATAATCATATACAGATGGTGCTGATGACTTTGATACTTGATTATTATTTTTGTAATATATTTCCTTAATTTCAACGTCGGCAGATTCAGAATAACTAAGTATATTTTCTTGTTTTATTCTCCATAATCCCCATTCACCATTACCAAGTAGCGGTTTTAACAAATCTGCATATTTTTTATTTATATAAAACGAATCCGTGGCGACTCTGACAGCGTCACGAGGAAATCTATTTATCATAGACAGTAGATTTATAGAAACATAGGCTAACATCGATGATCTTAAATGAGTAAATTGCGGTGAGTCACCATCAAGATAGCTCACAATTGTGCCTAGTTTGGTTCCGTCTGACAAATAAGCATTACTCCGATTTATAAATGTGTTTTTTTTTTCGTTGTATCAGCGATTATAAAATCGAGTTCAGCATCGTCCATGATCAATCTCGTACAGTGTCTTTTATGATCATATGATCCTCCTTAAGTAAATTTACCAATTATCTTTCTACCAAGATCTTTTGCAAGTTTTTCATCATGCTCATCTCTGCATTTACGTATATTATTAGTAATTTTAATAATATCATCTTCGCTGAGGATTGGAAACTCTCTTCTAGCATCATCAATATTAAATCTATCCGGTTCTGGTAACCAAACTTGCTTCTGTGAACTATACGATATAATTGCTTCACTCACCTTCAATAATGTTAAAATTTCAGCATCAAGCATATATCGCAATAGTACTATTGGAACCCAACTTTTTCCTAAAAAATGTCTTCCAAACCAAACATAATTAATCGGATGAAGATTTTCTGTAAACTCGAATGATTCTATATATGCGAATCCCGTTAGATCAAAATCTGGTAATGGTCCGTTTATTGCAACTCTGGTCATCTCATGTGATGGATGTCCAAATCTCTTAAAGTATCTAGAACATTCTCCGTATCCAAGAAAACTCTCAGGATAACATGCTACCATATCAATTGAGATAACGTCATTATACTTATATTTAGTATTCCACAATCCTCCGTGTCCATATTCTACGCAGCTTTTATGGATATCTTCAAGAAATTCCAATCGTGTTGGTTTCCATAAATTTTTCTCCTGAGCAAAGTGAGCCGCTACAGATGGAACAGTAAAACAATTATTTAATAATTCTCCAACCTTGTTATCGTCTGAAGTGTATTTTAATGCTAGTGTTTTCATGTCTTCGTGTAGAGATTCTGTACGGTAAATATCACCATTAGGCCGTACAAACTGATCATAATGATCATATTCTGAACTTTGAAATAACCATACAGATACAGGGTCACTTTTACTGATATTTTTGATAAAATCAAATATGTGACCACTATAAAATTTAATCGTTCTGTCTCGTGGAAATATTGTTACAGCATTAGTCCATGCATGTGCATTATGATCAATAATATCTATCGAAGCTCCTTTTGATTCATATTTCGATTTATATAAAATCTCTCCGGTTAACGTCTTTACTGTTATTGGAAATTTTAATAGCTTTCCCAACTCAGCAACATCTTTAATAGATGCTCCGGTATCTTTAACTGATTCTGCCCACGTATTTATTTTTTTTACGTCGTAAATCTGTTAAACCATTGCCACGTATCGCGTTTGTAAAGTGTCCTGTTACCCGTTCAGCCACGCAGTTTATTCTTGACTCTGACAGTCTCATCGGTTTGAGATCCCCAACGTCAGGTTTATTATTTAGCGGATATATTGCATATACAACCGCAGTAACGGGATATGCGCGTTCATAATATGGTTTGTCAACACCGGTCAATATTCCGGGTTTAGATTTATTACTCAAAAGAACAATATTATTTCCCGACTGCATACGGACTGGATCACGCTTGTCACGGATAATCCAAGTATCATCGTCTGTCCTTACAAAATTTTTTATTAAAATAAAATATTTTTGATCATCAAGGTGATTAATAATTGCTATTCCTCGTTTGTCATTCATTATATTAGTAACATTCCCGACTCTGAATGTTGACCATACATGAGCAGCACCACTATTACGAAATTCCTTCTTGGCTTCACGGATACGTTCGGTTATATCCTCATTTGTTAAAGCTATATCTTGCATCAAAGCACTAAATTTATATTCTGATAGTCTGTCAAGTTCAAATCTAGGTCTATAAGGTTCAGTTGCTGATAATGCCTCCATTATAATTAAGACAAATATTTAAATTAAATTTTAGTATATATATATATAATGATTCAAACAAAGAATCGATGTATTTGGCTCAAAATTGGATATACTTCTCCCTGTAACAAAGCATGCGTGAATGAATTCTGCAGCTACCATATGCAAAGCGTTAAAAATGGTAGTCTAGGACCAAAACCGTGTGTGCAATGTGGTGTTGGAGTCAGAGGAAAAACTCAGTTATGTATAAAATGCGGCGCTAAAATATATAGAGAATTAAAACGATATTATGACAAAAAAAATAATACTTTGACATTGTCAGGTAAATCTCCTACAAAAACCGTAGAAGATTATCTGGTCAGATTTCAAAACAATGATTTAGACAAATAATATTATATATATGGAGCAGAAAGAATTTGTGACACATCCAATCATTTAAAATTATGAGGCGTCTCGAGATGGTGTAATCAGACACTGTCGATTAAAAAAACCAGTCGGTAGCCTTGATAAATTTGGTTATTTTAGATTCCGTGCTGGAAATAAAAATTATTACTCTCATATGTTCATATTCGAATGTTTTTATGGGGTCATCAAAAATGGACTTGTAGTTGATCATATTGATGGAAATCCCAAAAATAATCATCTATGTAACCTGCAAGCTATTACACAGAGTCAGAATTCTGCACGTGGAAATACTGGAAAATGTAAAAAGTTTGCAAGAAGATCTATTAAATCCGTAAATAGAGAAACAGGCCAAAAAATAACTTTTCCATCAATGAATGCAGCTGCCAAATATTTTAGCATACATCCACAATCGGTACAATTTGTCGCAAATAATATTACTAGATCTGCATATTCAATAAAATATGATCAGTCGATAATATTTGAATATATCTAACTCTGTATTCTTAATAAATATTTTTTTACTGTATAGTTCGACTCTGTTAATTATTCCCAATCAATCATGACACCTTCACTCTCAGTGTCATTGACAGAATCAAATAACATAATCTTTCTTAGTTGCATTACACGATTGTCCACAATCTTCTTTTCTCGTATTCACGAGATAGTTCAGATCTGATATTTTCGATTGAACGTGCAAGAGGCGCAAACAGTTTTACCTGTTTGTCATTTACCATTGCCAAGGATTCTAACATAGACTGATAAATTGATTTCACGAATTTATAATTGGATGGTAATGTGTATTTATTCTCGAATTTTCGTTGTTTTAATATTTCAAAATCGCATAACATTTTCTCAAGATCGAGAGGATCGAGATTATCAGAGAGATTTATTCCGTCATGTTTTAATTTTGTAATAGCGGAAATAATAGCATTAATATTTTCTTGGTTCATTATATAATAATTATTTCTTTAAAATAATAATCAGTTTCTGAATAATTCTAAATCAGATTATAAAAATTGTAGTCCCCATAACCCTATGTGAACCCCTAGATTGCCAAACAACATTCTAGCAGGCTCAGAAGGTCAGAAGGGACTGTTTCTTGAGGATGATTATGATTATATATTTGTATGATCATGATTATATATACATATGATTATGATTTTGATTTTTTGCAGAGAGCACAAACATAAACTTAACTAAAACATAAACTTAACAACAAACATAAACTTAACAACAGACATAAACTTATCCAAACTTATCCTAATGAACATATGATTGTATGAACATGAATATATACAAATGGTGATGATTTTGATTATATTTTTTGAGGACGGCACAAACATATGATTGTATGAACATGAATATATACAAATGGTGATGATTTTGATTTTTGCAGACAGCACAAACATAAACTTAACAACAAACTTAACAACAAACATAACTATAGATGGAATACAACGGTGGGGGGATTTATCTACGTCCAACAGATTTTATACAACTCTCCCCCATACAAACCCCGAGGAGTGCAAAAGTACACCCACCACGTGGTTACATGGTGGGAAAGTTATATTATTTTTCTGTTGGGTTTCGTACCCCCAATTATAAATAGCATATATCGCCGAATGCAAGATAATATATCTTTAGCATTTTTGGAGACTCGAACACACAGAGAGTCTACAGAACTTTGATTTACGTACAAACGCCTTAACACCTCGGCCACCGCTCTCTTATGAATATACAGTTAAATTTAAGTATATAAACTATTTGCACTGTCTCACATGTGATTACTCTGGACTTGTATTAATAATAGAATAAAATCAGTTAATGTAGAACTTTAGCGTGAATTTACTTCAATTTTTCAAACATAATTCACAAAATAATCGCATATTACATTTTCTGTATGTGTTATCGTTCGTTAAGGTCAAAATACATGTGTTAGAGCTAAAAATAACTCTACGCACTTGCATATAAACCGACGTGCATTTAAGGTTATCAAAGTCAAAAGATGCATCAATATCCCTCTCTGATTGATGCTTTACTAACAACTAATTGCTTACAGAGAACAAATAAATCACTAAATAATTAACGAAAACAAGATATAGTCGTTGTCTATAAATCAAACGTAGTAGTAAGGGAAATAATCGTTTAATTTGCTCTGCAGAGAGAGGGGACAGAGTTATCTCGCTTCATTATATGTACAATTGCTTTAATCATAGGAATTGATTATTATTCAGATTTTATTAATTTTGATTAGTAAACTGCCCATCAGATAAAGAAATTTATGACCATTTCATTAACAATAGTACCATTCAGCCCATCAGATAAAGAAATTTGTAACTATTTCATTAATCAGAGTACCTATTTACCCATCAGATAAAGAAATTTCTAACTATTTCATGAATCAGAGTATATATTTACCCATCAGATTAAGTAATTTTGACAGAAATCAACAACAACATTAAATATAATAAACGATTTGATTTATATTTATTATTGTTTATTCTGATTTTGATCATTTATTCTATTATGATTTTGATTATTTATCCTGGTTTTTATTAATTTTGATTAGTAATTTACCCATCAGATAAAGTAATTTTGACAGAAATCATGAATCAGAGTACCTATTTACCCATCAGATAAAGAAATTTCTGAATATTTCATGAATCAGAGTACCTATTTACCCATCAGATTGAGAAATTTCTAACTATTTCATGAATCAGAGTATATATTTACCCATCAGATTATGAAAAATCAGTAAAAAAAAAATATATTATTTCAGAATCAGATTATTTTTTTCCTCTTATTATATTAGGAAATATTTACTCGGACGTTCTACGAGCGTATATACAAATTAATATTTAGTGAATCCCCTCTTAAATCCAAAATGTATCCTATCTGGTCAGTAAGTTTGAAATTTATTCTTGATAATAATGGATTATGTACACGTAGATAAACTAGATTAATTGGCTCAGATACAATTAACCACCCGGGTGGAGCTTGAGGGCTAAATGAATATAATATATACCCTTGTTGAGCTTGAGTGGATTTTTCAAGATCTACTTATAGCTGCCATCAATTACGTCACATACTAAATTGACTGCGATCGTTGATGTTATATTAACAATACCATGTGAGATATGGCGGCCTCCACCGTGTGGATCATTATTATATTTAAGAATGGTTGGTGTAGGTATTAATTTTTCCATGAATCACATATTCTTTTAAAGTGTTCATCAATAAGATCATTAACTGATTTCTTTAGCTCTTCAGAGTTAAATCCCGGAATTACAAATGTTGGTAGCTGTTCTTCTGTAATTCCATAATGTTTAAGAAACACTGTTGTAAATAAACGTTTATAACTTACACGCTGAATAGGACCGTCTTCATTAACTATGTAAGTATTAAGAAATCTATCTGCCGGTGCGTTTAATGTTTTTTCTCTGTCAACGATAGCCTTATTTACATATTCTAAGTCTGATGCAACTTGATTCAAATGTTGTATTACTTCAATTATTTGATTTTTTAAATCATCGTTGTAAGAAATGTTAATGCTTGAAAATAAATTTCTTAGATCATTAAGTACACGTCCGTGTTGAGATTTAATTGGTTTTGATTTTGAGTTAATTTCTTCAACGTTAATTATTGCTATTCTTGTTGTACCTTTCTTACCCTGAATGACATCTACAAAATGAGCATAATGTGTGTAACCACGATAAGCATCCGGATTCTCAATGAACGGATACGTTTTTCGATATTCTGGGATTTTTATAAATTTTTCAACATTTATAACAAAATCAGATCGTTTTGGTTCAGGTGGTCCTTGATAAACTGGTTCAACTTCAGGCCAACCTAATACTGATCTGATCGAACTTTGATAAATATCTACAGAATAATCAGGGGAATTTTTTTCAATAACCGCTGATAATGTTGGTTCGTAAACAGTAATTGCTATTTTGGATTCTTTTCCTGTAATAGATTTAATTCTGCGTTGGAACTCATCATTGATCTGTTCTATTTGATAACTGCCCGTTGGAATAGCAACTACTTGCCAATCAGGAGTTCCATTAGGCTTATTCTTATTAGCGAATAGCAGCGAATTATTTGGCTGTAGTCCACCAAATGGTTTTGATCTAATATTTGGCCAGCTATAATAAACTCGCAATTGTGCTAATGCTTTTCTTTTGCAGAAATTGCGGTTGGAAAGTTAACGCTAAACTCAGGATTGGTCGAACTTAATGAGATCATCGTAGTTTTTGACGGGGTTGTATTAACGACGATCTGCTGAAGTAGCTCTCTTGAGTCAGTCATTATAATTATTGTTATTATTTAATTCGCCTTGGTTATTGTGAGTAACTTTGTCACTAAATGCTTCATCGTAGGTTTTCATTATCGTTGCGAACATCAGATAGTTTACCATCACTGAGATACGAAGAAATATATGACGATAATTTAGAATAGGCTGTTGTTGCTGTATGTAATTTAATTATATACTCGTGTAATTTAGTATTTGTACATGCAGATATCTTCTTAGCTATAATGCTAAGAATGCCTGCGACAGTCGTTGAAGTTGAAACGATAATTGTTACAACTGCAGGCGCTGTCATTGTTTTTGTTGATAATAATAATCCGGCCCCAGCAACAATAGCGGAAACTGAGTAAACAATTATATCAATGACAACCATACGTCTGCGATATTTTTTACTTTTACTGTATAATCGTCGATTATATTTTTTAATTCAGTCTGACATTTACACACTTGATTATATCTGTGACGTTGAACGTCGATGTAGGACTGAGGTCCTTGGTTTTGATCCATTATACAATGACGTTAAGTAATTAATTAAGGAGTTTCAGCTACGAATTCCAGATACGACCAGTAACATCTCGGAGGCATTTCAGTTGATATCAGCGTAAATATTTCTTTAGTGTTTTTATTTAGCATCACCAGTAGAGGATTATGATATACATTCGGTGATGATGAAGTGGCAGCAGTAATTTCTAAACCACGCATGGACAGCCTGTATAAACCAGTTACTTCTGCGGTATGTTCGAGAGTGTTATTTTTTGTAGTGTCCATGTTGATGACCCTGATGCTACTGTATACACGATATTTTTAATCTGTCCGTGTGGAATTTTAATCAGATTAGTTTTTTGAACAATATTAGGTATTCCACTGACAATATCGTTCAGTCTCATGTTAACGTCGGCTAGTTTTATGTCAACGGTTGGTTGTTCCCCCCAAAAAAATCTTTAATGGTTTTGTTTATATTTCGACGAAAATTTAAGAACGTTTCTACATGTCTAGAAAAAGTAGCATTGAGTGTAGTCATTTCGTCATTGATTGTTTTTAGCGATGTTGTCATAGGAATTTCCTTATCATCGACGTATTTCTTCGCTGCATCATCAAAATCAGATTCTGGTGTTTTAAGATTATTAATACCATTATTATTCATGTTGAGAAATGCACGCATTATACCGCCGTTGACTAATACGTACTTAGATTCTTGATCATCGACATATTTTTTTGTTGCGGCGTCTGCCTCTGCGGTTGGGTTTCCAAGGTCTATAATTTTATTTCGGTTCATGATAATTTAACCCGTGAATGAATCACCAGCTTTCTTAATATAATCGTTGACTGACGTACCGGAATCTTGTATTATACCCTGATCAGTAAAAGTAACGATATTATCAACAACCGCATTAGGAACTCGTATGAGTACATCTGGCAGTTGTATATTACTCGTTTTTAATCGTCCTTCCTTATCCTGAAAAACAACGACTTCATTTTGATCCACACTTGTGATGTTTAATAAATCATCAATCTCATTTCTGAGCTGATCAAGAGTTGCATATTTAGATAAATCACCTAACTGAGATTTACCACAAGAAGATCTCCCGTAAATATCTACCATTATATTTATTAATGTCTGTTTAAATGTGACAACGTAGTATATTCATGCACGACTTTATGAGGTGGTTTTGCTGATTTTGATACAGCATCAAGTACAGCGAGTACTTCACGACCACATATTGGCGAATCAGTTAATGTTTGTGTTGGTAACGTTGAATACCAGATTGGAGTACTTTGATCCCCGCTAACATACTTTAAGAATTCCATCGGTGGTGCTAATCCATATGAATCAAAATAAATAATTCCACGTGGATCAATCGCATACGCAACCCAATGTGTGCCTGGACCAGAGTTTTTCTCGAGATTAATAATACCAGTTTCAATATTGTTTGATTTTTTGGGTAATTGATCACGCATAAAAATACCTCTGAAATTTTTTATTTTTAATTTTTTAGCAGCATCGAGTAAATCAAAATTGGACATAGGCAGAATTAATGAACTGTCCTGGGAAGTCTTAGACCCTTTCCGTACCATGAATATGGGGTCTCTGGCAATCTTAGACCCCTTCCCTTTTTTTTGTAAGATTTTATTCCTTGACCCGTTGCTTTCTTTAATGCCATTCCAGCAGCGGTTCCAACGGCACCTAATGCAGCTGCTTTTGCAACAGCTGGGGCTGCAGCGGCTATTAATGCTGGTATAGCAGCGAGAAGAGGAAATATACCACCCGTCTTAGCGATGTCTTTGATAGCGCCCGCAGAAAGCTTAAGTTTTATACCTTTATTTGATTTTTTGGCTTCATTGAAGTTTCTGAACTGACGCTCGGTCAACGATAATTTATTTGAGGCGCTCATCTGCTCTTTTTTCAACGATATTTTTATTCCACAGTTATCTTTTGATGCTGATTGTAGCCTTTTAATCTGACCAGGAGTCAGACTAACATTAACGTGATTATATGACATTATATATTATGAGCGATCTAATTACATGTTTTCTACTGGAGCATCAACTACTCTCATTCGTCCACCAACACCTTCAAGTATCATCGATTTATCGCTGAGTATAACAGCGATTGCTCTGTAATTAGGGATATCTACAATGTTTCTGTTAACATGAGCTCGAAATGTATATCGACTACAGATTCTCTGGTTAAATCTAAATGTTCAAGCGAAAAGTAATAAATTGGATATAAGGTTGTAAAATCTAACTGTGATATTTGTAAACCAGTATCAACATTTTGATCACGCCCCATGAATGTCATTAATCGATGGTAAGCACGTGCTACATGATTTTGATCGAAATTCAGTAATATACCCTCGGATGGTTCTTGATGTCCATTTATCCTCAGAGATACTTCAGAAACACCAAGATTGTCGAATATCATATTACTATGATCTTGACTATTTACTCGTGCAGCATCTTGAAATGCAATAAATATATGTCGTGGTGCAGAAACACCTTGCTGAGAAGCTATTTGCCATGTATATAAACCATTAATATTACTCTGAACAGCATCTGTGGTCATTGTTAACCACGATAACATCGATTTACCACCTTGACCCATGAAAGTGAGTAACCGATCTTCTTCAGTTATTGATGGAGTCATTACTGGCATCCATGATGAAAGTTTTGTCAGTAATACTTTACCAGCATCAACACAGGGGGGTCGCCAAATTGCATCATCATCAGTGGCTTTTCGTACTAGTACAATTGTATGCTTAGCTCCGAAAATGACTTTTCTGACATTTCTGCAAAATCCAAAAATATGTGACAGTGGAATTGAACATGAAAATGCTCTTCTATTACCTCGTAACATTGCTCGACGTGATTTAAATCCTAAGTTGAAATCTGCATCTACATTAATAATCATACTTTGTACATCCACATCGGCGTTTCTAGCAAAATTTCTTGGTCGTCCTATTTCATATTGTTGATACTCTGGAGAATTAGAAGTATATTTTACAAACATCATTGATGGACCAGTTGATCTTGAATAATCATCGCTGTATCTTGCAAGACCAAGTATTGTTGTAGCAACGTCAACGTCTTGATTCAATATTTTTTCCGTCAATCATATTAGTGGCGCTATCAAATAACGCCATAATACCATTATTAACAAAACCGATACTATCATTGTCTCCATATGCTACTGGTACTGCAGGATTAGCGATATTTAAAATTTCACCTTCTACTTCAATAAATGCTTCAGCGGGTAAGAAATACCTACTTGTATCCTGAACTTGCAGTTCAATTCGTCCACGCTGATCTGGAATTCGTGCGTCATAAGAATAATATTGATAATCACGCACAGACTCATCTCTGAATATTGGTGTGTCCATGTCAAATGCGGGATCAGATATACGTTTGAACATCTTTATTATATTTACTATCGTCTAAAACGAAGACCACTTCCTGCTATCAGACTAGCTGTTATATTTTTTTCTTTTTCTGACATTGGTACACTAGCCAACTCTGCTAGTTTTTGATTCGCAGCTTGATTTATTATTTTACTGACATTTGCAGGCATTACTTCAGTACTGGGTAATTTTACTGGTTGAGGTTTTCGTCGTATTAATCGTGCTAGTCTATCTTTGATCGCTGAGAATGCTTTACTAGCAACATCACCAACAGCACCAATACCTTTTTCACGAACAACATCAATAGCTTTCATTCCCAGTTGCTTTGCAATAGGTATTGCTTTTCGGGCTATCCTTCTAAATAGACCCTGAACAACATCACCTAGTCCATCTCCGTAGGTTGTTTTGTATACCGGTAATCGTGAATTTATTACCCTGACCATGGTTGGTCTATGAGTATTGTGTATGATCATATTATTATTAAGTGATTTTATCACTAATTGCATCTAATTACATACTCAGTCACTGTAATAATCATCGGCGATTTCATTAATGAGGGACCGATATACATTAATATCCATAACACCACCTGTAAATAATCGTTTACAAATATCAGCTGCTTCATTAATTATTTCTGGAGAGTTATTACCAGCTCGTTTTCCTCCGATGAGTATTTCTAATCGATCAACATCGGCAAGGACGTTCTTAGGACAGGTAACAAGGCCACTTTCCTGATTAGTAAATCTACCTGCAGTTTTAATTTCAGATTCCCCCCGTGATTCTTCTTCCTCTTTTGTTCTAACTGATTGTCGTGGCGATTGCAATTGTTTCATCATTCTTTCTAAATGTTTATCTTGTTCTAGTTTTTTTTTTGTTTTATTTGTTCCATTAGTTGTAATTGTGGGGATTGTGGTGATTCAAATTGTAATTGTTGTGGTGATCGTTGTGGTGATGATGATAACTGTTGTAATTGTTGTGGTGATCGTTGTGGTGATGGTAATGTTCGTTTACCTTGTTTAGCTTTTTCTTCTATATATTTGTGTACGATATCATCAAATCTATTAAAATTTCTAATATTTTCTTCAGATCCGATTTCCGGAATACCAGTATATATGCGATATACATCCTTAATCCAATCAGCACGTTTTAGAGATTTAACATGTTATGTTTTTACATATTTTTGTCTTTCATAATATCCAAACCCGGCAATATCAAGTAAATGGTCTTTGTCCTTGATAGCAGCAATACCTTCAGGCGTAAATTTATCTATTATCTTAGTTCTGGTTTTTGGTGGTTGTGGTTGTGGTTGTGGTTGAGCCCCAGGTTGAGCCGCTTGAATACGACCAGCAATATCAGCAGGTAATGTTTCAAGAGCTCGTTGTATTGCCTCAGTTGCTGTAACAATTTTCTTTGTTGGTTCGACAATCGGTTTAAATAATTGTTTTGTATCCTCTTCAAATTCAATTTGAGATTCCTGACGTGATTGTAGTTGTTGCTTAACAGAATCACGAACAGGTAAATATTTTTTAATTGCCTCTAATCGCTCTGGAGTTAATCTAGCTGAATGTGGTTCTCTAATATTCATTTATTAATAATATTTATACTGGCTGTTTAATTTATAGCAGCAGGCGGGGTGAACGACAAAAATTGAGTGACCCGGCAAGTAAACGAGTCGCATAAAAATTTGAAGAAAAAAAATACGTCAAAAATAAAATAACAAAAATAACTAACCCAAACGATTTATTATCCGTTTTTAACTATATGGAAATAATCTCGGTTAGAAGCTTTGATTTGGAGTTACTGACATTGTTTTTTCAGCCTTCGTAGGAACCTTATGTTTTAGACAAATGACGATTCAGACAAGTGGTCTGTTCACCCTTCCTGCTGCTACTAAGTAACTATAAGAAAATATGTGTATACCTGAACACTCTCTCTCTCTCTCTCTCTCTCTCTCTCTCTCTCTCTCTCTCTATATATATATATATATATATATATATATATATATATATATATATATATATTTCTGACTCACTAGGCACTATCTTCAGCGCTTTGCACGTTTACACTTAATATTTGATATTTTCATTAGATTATCATAACCCTTGATAAATATGAATATTTTTGAAAGTTTACATTTATTAAGTCCTATTTGTTTTCTTGCTTTGATATAGGAATGCTTCCGCTTGTAAATATCGCCCTGCAGACACGTTTGATATTTCTTTCTAAATGTTGTGCTGAGTCGCTGCTTTCTCTTGAAATGTTGCCACATTTTCCGTCTGACGATGAGTGTGCTTCTATATGTATATAGAGACAGACTGACAGACAGAGTAAAAGAGACAGGTGATTGTTGTTGAAGATTCATGGCTCGACAGAAACAAATATAGGTTCTGACGTAGTCCTCCTTCTCCATGTAAAACAGGCCAAGAACATATAGCGCCACCTCATGAAGCTCCATTTATGGGTCAAACATTTCGCTGATGGGGATTTTAATCAGGTTCATTATGACAGTTTCCGTATTTGCTTCATTCGAGATTTTGTTGTCGCATTTATACAGCAGTTAGGGCCTCGGCATATCAGGGTAAATGTAGGCTCTAAAACTGCTATAAACAGTTTTCGGTACATACAAATTTCATATTTGATAATATCTGGAACAAATGTCGATTTCTTCCATTGTGTACCGCACATCTGGTGATACATAGTGTTGTTCATACGTACAGTTGCCAAGTGTAGTGACAGCAGCTTCAGTATCATTCGAGTCTGCCCTTTTCCAGGCATCACGACTAATAATGATATTCTGAAAATTCCACTTGCTATGTATAGAAAACAGAGGCGGTGATATTAAGGAATACAATGTTGTAATTGTTTCATTAGTTTTTTCCAAGTACATGGAGCACCCCGGCAAATTTAACTGTTCCCGATATTCAGTTTGTGTCGATGTTGGCAGAAGCAATATGAAGTAATGATCAATATAATTCATATTTCCTTCTATTTGACGTTCCCTTCTTCTATACATTGGCTATATTGATATATACAAGCGTAGCTTTCATTATCGCTGTGAGCCCTTTTGTTAAAGACCCGTGTCTTTTCATATCAGGTGAGTAAATCAACGATAGAACGTGGAGTATGTGTAGCTCACATAGATACATACAGAGATACGACTTGACAACAGAAGCCTACGAAGTTCTACATTTCCCTCCCACTCCAATATAATCCAATGATTTGTTCCAGGCCTGTGAACTGCATGAACAGAAGCCACTGCTGTATGGGGGTGGGGGGAGGGGGGGGAGACAAACGATCCCACCCAGCTCCCTGCGAAAGCAAATTATTCAATAGACGGGGTAAACATGTTGCCGTAAATGATTTATTTTGCCATCAAACAGATCGTATTAGGTGAAGAAGTAAGCTGGCAGATTCTAATTCTTTACACAGGATTTCAGAAAGTCTAAAGCTTTCATCAGCCTATCAAGGATGTGAGATCTGTTACAGTCACTGGTGTAGTGAAGTTCTACCAGACACAGAACTATAGTTTTCATTGTGTACTACGTTAATAGATCTTGCATATCAGAGAAACTTTATTTCAAGTTCTTTGCCATGATGTTAAGCAAAATGTATGCGCGTTTCTGTGTCATGTTGAATAACGGTAGAATTGACATTTCGTGTACGGCAAAGAGATATACCATATATCCCCTTGAATCCTTTAGGTACCACGTGACATCCTCGAAAGTGTACAATAGCTGTCACGATAGATTCGGCCGGCCATCTTTGTCTCTGGCACCTATCCACACATTGGGACACTTAAACTGGACAGTCTGAATGAGAAAATGCATATGCAATGTCTCTCTGTATACCCTTGAATAGAGACGGCGGTGCTGGCCCCATATACCTTGCAATTGTACATCTGACGAAAGGATCTGCAGCAAATCCTGCCACTCAGTCTGAGTAAAGGCAGCACTTGACCAATAAAAAGTTTTTACTGAATTTGCCTTGACCACGAACACCAAGGATTGCTGCATATTGTCCTCCATTACCCCATGATGTTCGACTCGTTTGCATGTGTATCTACTATGGACTCCACTGTCCACTGTATAAAACACTGTATGTTGCGGGGTGTGCGGGTTAACATATCGGCCGCTGACGGTTATTAACTTTTCGACAAGCATAGTATTGATACCACCATTCCCCAGCTGTGATGTTCCGTTAGTTTTATCTCCTGTTATAATAAAGCCATAATACGGACTGGTAATGTATTTATTACGTCACAGTGCCTTTTATTGCTTATTCTATAGTCTATCATGCCTTGATTAAGTCCCATGGATCCCAGAAATTAAGAAATGAAGACTGAAAGACGATCAGTTTTTGCTATCTATCGATTCAGTAAAGAGAAGGGACGACTTACCGGTGCTTTTTATCCGAACTGTGTATCAATGACGGTATAAATAGCTGACCTCACAGTCAATTCACCCGTGATGTAAGGTGTAAGAAGGGGAATGTATTGTATTTGGTTCAATAATAATAACAAGAAGAAGAAAAAGAATAGTGGCAATAGTTTATTGGAAATGTAGTCCATAAGCCCATAATACTAGAGTTACACAACAATCTTTCAACGGTGTAGAGCGCCAAATTACAAATAGATTTAACACAGTGAGCTGAGAAAGGAAAGTTAAAACATAGACATATATTTAGAAGCATTATGAGACTACATAGTTGTGATCTTCCATATGGTAGAGAAAATAAACTAAACAAAATAAAATAATAATTTAGTTACGTGTACACTTGTTCTCTTCTGTGGAATGCTGAAAAGACGTATTGTACAAGTTGATATATTATGACATGGTTCTTTGACTTCATCAGCGAATAGACGATTTCTACTCATGGGCGTGTTTTGCCAAAACGTTCTGGTTTGAATCTTTAAGATTTACATAAAAGAGGCACCTTAAAACAATGTGATATTCATCTTCTATTTGGCTATTCTCAGGTAACATGCATAAGCGTTGATTTGGGGTTTACCATTATGCCTTCCTTCTTCAATAGCTAAATTTTGAGCGGAACAACAGAATCTGATTAGTGAAGTTTGTAGATGGTTAGGTAAATTAATGATTGCATACTACTAGAGAAAAAATGTGTCATACACTTTACTATAGTGGTATGCCTTGTGTGATTTATTTACGGCTTAATTCCAATCCTGAATTAAACTGTCTTTTAGACATTCTATAAAATTCAACAAAAACAGTTTTTCGTCTCCTACATCCTGTGCGAACCAACTATATCCAAATCCATATCTAATTAATATGTCTTTAAGTTTCGAAACCCATTGTAACAAGGTAACCGGGTTGGGGCCGGATTTATAACGAAACAATAATGATGGTTGATACATATACAATGTTTATTGATAAATGACTCAAATGGAAAATGAATTATGAGTAATACGTGCGTATATAAGATCCAATTATTGGACAGGTTAACACAATCCGCACGGACTTAATAATGTAATATAGATGTGAATACAAGTAAATGACCTTACACAGTACATAGACAAAGGTTAATTGTTCACAGTAATTTCACACGACGAAATGAATGACGTGTTTTACTTAAATTGTAAAAGAGGATGTACTTTACTCATATTGTAAAATGTATTCATTAAAATAGTGAAAAATGACGTACTTTACTCAAATTGTAAAATGATGTAACAATGGGACAGATATCATACAATATATCTTTACAGTCCCAAAACACTGGGTAGAACAAACCCCAAAATTAGCCCACGGCTAAAAAAATACATGTATGGAGTTACACAAACCACTCCGTTACTAGAATACATGGCTACCAGTCACACTGGTCAATCAAGCAGTCAGTTTTACAGGTAATCACCGACTACAATTGAATCACTTGATCAACCAGGCAATCAGTGCCCACCAATCGGTCAGCAACGTCCGATAACCTGCTGCTCAACCAGCAAATCACTGTTCAATGAGCTCGACGGCTGCTATTCGACTAGATCTGTTGTCAGCTCTATGGTCAGCTCTATGGCTGATATGGTCAGCTTTACAGCTACTATGGTCAACTCTATGGTCAGCTCTACAGCTGCTACCCCGTCAACTCTGATTACCATGGTCAACTCTACAGCTGATATGATCAGCTCTACAGCTGCTATCCCGTCAACTCTGATCACTATTGTCAGCTCTACAGCTGATATGGTCAGCTTTATGGTCAGCACAACAGCTGCTACCCCGTCAACTCTGATCAGCTGAAAATAAATCTAACACCGTGTACTAAACATGACACGGGCATATACGATAACACTTAATGACGTTATATACTGTAAGCTATACAAACTACATTATCGGCCAAACATTACAAAGCAATAAACAGGTTCAGAAGTGAACCTACCTGTGTCCGATATGAATTCTATAGTATTAAACGTTTCTTAATAAAAGGCAACTTTATTGCTGAGATAGGTCTCCTGTTAAGTCACATACAAGAATATAGAATATTTGCATTATACTAAGCAAGCCGGAGCTACATAGAAAATATACAAAAATAAACGTGGTAGTACAATAGTTACAACCTATAATATACATAAGAAATTAATAAATAACTCACATTCCTCTACAGCTGGAGATCTGCAAGTCCTTAAGTAGACTGCTCACTGACAAGACGTTTCCGTAGTGTTATGTTTTCGTCCTACAGTGAGGCATTTATACACAGACGATGTAGCCCTACATCATCTGTGCGCTTGACGAATATCAGTTTTTCCATCGAAATCACTTCGCACGTGTGGCATAGGATGAACCGAACTCACTGTTTCAAAATATCGTACAATATACATAAATCACCCTCGGGCATCGTTGTACATAAAATACGAATCCCGAGAACATGTATTTAATAAATAAGAAAGGGATTTATACAATTCCGTGACAATACTCCCCCCCCCTTTAAAAATGGTAACACTTTTAGAAAAATTACGGAATGTGAACATAAACAATTATTAAAACATTCAGTTTTGAATACTGAACGAAAATGATGTGCTAGTTACACCCTACATAAAAATCAGCACCTACATTTTCCGACCCTCGAATCGCCTCTATTCGGAAACTATACAGTTGCAAAGACAACGCCAAACGCATCAATCCTGCGTTGGCCACCTTTGCTTTGTTCAAGTATAAGAGCGGCTGATGGTCCATTTGTAAGGTAAATTCCCCCCGAAAAGATGTGTATGGAAATTTTCTATCTCCCATACTAAGGCTAGGCATTCTTTCTCAATCACGGAGTAGTTTTGCTCCCTAGAGAGCAATTTCCTACTTGCATAGGCAATGGGCAATTTCATCCCCTCTTGCTCCTGCAGCAAAACATCCCCAAGTCCCGTATCGGACGGATCAGTCCTTAGCACAAAAGTTTTGTTCAATTCTGGCAACTTTAAGATTGGTGCACTTATCAGTTTCTGTTTTAAAGCGTTAAACTCGATTTCCTGGCACACAACCCAGGGAACTTTATTCGGTTGCCCTTTCCTAGTCAAGTCTGTTAACGGGCTGGCAACGGCCGCAAAATTGGGAACAAAATTCCTGTAAAATCCAATCAAACCGACGAAAGATCTTACTTGTTTCTAGGTTTCAGGTCAAGTTGCATCTCTGATTACTCATATTTTGTCTGGGTGAGGTTTTAACTGGCCTAGTCCACTTACAAGATGGCCCAAGCATTCCAGGTTAAAATATCCTATACTACATTTTGTGGGTCTAGCTGTAAGATTAGCCGTGTGGAGTCTATCGAACAGATCCATTAATACCTTAACATGTTCATCCAAAGTATATGCATAAACGCAGATATTAGCTACAAAACTGTTGACGTTTTCCATACCGTTAACAGTTTGCACATGAGACGAACGCACGACGCATCGGCGTTGACTAAACCGAAAGGCATGACTTTAAATTAATAAAGACCTTTGGAAGTCGCGAATGCCATTAACTCGCGGACATTATCAGCGATTGGTACCTGCCAACATCCCTTGCTAAGGTCTAACTTGGAAGTGTATTTATGACCTGCCAACGTTGAAAATAAGCTTTCTATGTCCGGCATTGGTTCTACATCGAATATGGTGATTTTGTTCAGTTGCCGAAAGTCAATGAAAAACGATTTGTCCTGTCTTTCTTTCTGACTAACACAACAGGGGACGAGTTGGGGGAAACGGAAGGTTCGATGACTTCCTGGGCTAACATTTCCCCCGCTTATTCGTTGATTGTCTCCTGCGCATGAAAGGGTATTGGATATCCTTTAATCCTGATCGGCTCTGAGGTATTCAACTTGATCTCGTGTTGAATCACTCCAGTACGGCCTGGTTGTCCCTAAACACGTCTGGGTATTGGGACAATACCTCCAAGATCTGCGTACCCTGACCCTCGGATAAATCCGGAAATACATTGATCTGGTCTATACCTTCTTTCCCTACGTCAATGGGGTATTCAAGGGGCATTTCAGTACTGAAGACGAATTCCGATTCGTCATACGACTTATTCTCTATCACCGCTATACATACTACGTTCAAGACCCCTTTATCAATTATTTTAACAGGTCTTTCTACGTAAAGTCTCTGCATATTGGACCTACCTTGCATGTCAATGATGTAGTCCAATTCATTTGAGACCTTCTTCTGACACCATTGTAACAAGATAACCCTGTTGGGATCGGATTTATAACCAAACACTAACGATGGTTGATACAAATGTAATGTTTACTGATGAATGACTCGAATGGAAAAAAATTATGAGTAATATGTGTGTGAATAAGATCAAGTTATTGAATAAATTAGCGCAATCAGCACGGACCTAATAATGTAACATAAATGTGAATACAAGTAAATGACCTTACATAGTACATGGACAAAGGTTAATTATTCACAGTAACTTCACACGACGAAATGAATGATGTGTTTTACTCAAATAGTCAAAATCATGTACTTTACTCATATAGTAGAAATGACATATTCACTCAAATAGTGAAAAGTGATGTACTTTACTCAAATAGTAAAATGATGTAAAAATGGGAACAGATATCATACAATATCTCTTTATAGTCCCAAAACACTGGGTAGAACAAACCCCAAAATTAGCCCACGGCTAAAAGAATACATGTATGGAGTTACACAAACCACTCCATCACTAGAATACTTGGCTACCAGTCACACTGGTCAATCAAGCAGTCAGTTTTACAGGTAATCACCGACCACCATTCAATCACTTGGTCAATCAGGCCCCACCAATCGGTCAGCAACGTTGGGATCACCTACTACTCAACCAGCAACACACTGTTCAATCTGCTCGACGGCTGCTATTCAACTAGCTATGCACGTGTTGGACATGTTAAGATACATCGTGATCAAGCTATTGTGGAACTATTTAATCGCGCAGTCACGAAAAGGTTATTTGGACATCAGTACGCGCAAGAGTTATTAATTGCTTCTCGGATGCAGAGAACTAGCCTTTCGAGTGCCCGATCGCAGACCAAAAGAGCGGTCGAACGAATGGGTAACACAAATTCCATTAGTCATAGTAGTATTAAATAATGAAGCCACGCGTTTAATCGGATTTTAACCAGCTAATGTGATTCGGCAAAAGACATTTACTTAGAAAATTATTTCATTGATGACAGCGTTGCAACCACTCGGAAATAAGTTTGTTCGATATTTGTGTGCATACGGAGAGTTAGAAGGTGGACAGCGTCGTACAGCTGATCCAGTATGGCATGCCGATGTGTTTACGAATTCGAAACGGACTGATACTCCAAGACAACCAGAACAATATTGTTTGGCGCCTATTAATGAAGACGCAGCAAAGCCACCGAGCCGAGCATTTGTGTGAGCGGCTTTGCAATCCGTTCCAGCAAATACGGAATTGCAACCAAGAACTGTTTTGATGCACAAGTGGTGGTCCTTCTACATCAATCAGCCATAAGTTGATTTACAACTGCATGGTGTACCCGTCGCCTGGTATCAAACAGAGGCAACTCACATTAGTGCATCGGTAAACACCCATGCGATGTCTCTGACACCGTGTCATATTTGCTATGTGTGCGAATTCACATCGGTCTCGAAGACATTCCGCGTACATGTCGTGTTTGAGATCCAAATGTATAATAACTCGTGGAATACCTTGCCCCATTTTGATGTTCTTGCGGGATCCAACCACGATTGTGTATTTTAAGTCTCAGTTCCACATACTCTTCGACTGGTTTACCCAAGCACTCATCCTTGAACTTAACGTTTTAATTTGTGTTACTAAAACAAAACGGATGTTCTTTCGATAATCGTAGGTATCAAATTAGCTTTCTAAATTTTGTTCATCTACCACGTACCAGGCACAGAAAACGCTTCTTGTGTTAACGGATAACCGTGTACATTACGTAACTGTTCAATGTATTTAAGCTGAACCTGAAAGAAGTCTCTGTCGACGCTATTGACGTTGTAATCGCTTATATATTTATCTACGTCTATGTGTGTGGGATCAATACAGTGAAAACCCCAAATATGCAACGGTTGCATTATTGCCTATTCATAGAGGTTTTTGGTATTTAGTTACATGCTTTAACTGTTAGTCAAGAAGGATCATACCCGTTTACGTTTGGGATATTGTTGGCGCGCATATCTGTTACTCGCCATAGAAATTCTGCCACGAAACGAGTGCTGATTAACAGATTTTGGTCTTTGTCGATGAGCAGTTCCAAACGTTTTGAACAACAATGTGTCACAAGCCATACCAGGTGATGAAAAGTAATGTGCAGGATCTAACTTGTACACGTGCATGGCAGTGTCACGAAATCTCTTAACGCATCAGATACACATCGTGATAGTCACCCATATTGTTAGATTAGAATGCTGATCAAACTTTGTTTGCGTGCCCCTAATCTTTTTCTGACATACCTTCACGTGCGAGCGATGAATACAACGCTTCGATCGGTGGCAACTGATTTTCAGCAATTTTGTCCCAGTCACTCATATACTTGTGAAGATACATACCTTTTCTCGTCAGCAGGTCCGTAATTGACAGTATTAACGAGTGATTGCGAAGTTCTTCGCCATTTTATTGGTCACTAATTTTTCAGAGGACGAATCCAGCAACGGTAAACAATTATTGACCTGCAGTTGGCCTAGCCTACGAGGTCATATAAATTTCCTATTTGGACGCTATTATAATTCAGGTCACCAGATCCGTA
Organism: Megalonaias nervosa; assembly: GCA_016617855.1. NCBI lineage: Eukaryota > Metazoa > Mollusca > Bivalvia > Unionida > Unionidae > Megalonaias > Megalonaias nervosa. Next base: position 8,432 of record JAECUM010004373.1, on the reverse strand, counting down.
TTCACAAGTGTTGTGACAGATCATAATCATGACTGCTGTTGTACATAGCTGTTGTCTAATTTAGCTGTAGTTTCAATCGATTTAAGAAACACCACTCTTAAATACTTGTCACGATACATAATTTGTGGTTGGGTTTGCCAGTCATAAATGAAGCCCAAGTGATCACATTAACTGCGACACCTTGGTTAAGTTTTTCAGTTTTGTTTAGTGTGACCTTAGTAACTTGCACGAGAATTTCGATATCACCAAAATTATGTTCACCCAGTGCTTTGAGATCACTAGCCGGATATAACGCTGATAAGAATGGCCGTTCAAAAATCTGTTGACAACGTTTTATACGTTCTTAACTGACCTTGTCCCACTTTGCTGTTGGTACGTAAATGGACCCACGAAGTGGTTGATATAGAGAGAGGTGTACCTAAACATGCTTACATTTTTTTGAGAATCCATCCCGATCCTGCATTGACGTATATTTCCAATGATTCGAGAATCTTTTCAATGCCTTTATCAATTTCGTCATTGATGGCGCTGGTGTCGCTACGGTTTAGGATTACTCAGGCACCACTGCGAATCCACGGTTTCGTTCTTTTAAACCCATTCATGTCAAATGGTCAAAGTTTTGTAACACCGATGTGATTTCAGGAATCATATTTGTCAAGATCTTTACAGATATAAAGGACTGAGAATAATCCCTTAGATGCAACATGGTGTTTCATTAGGATAGTTAAAAATATATTGTATTGAGGTAATGTAATATAGGGTATCGGCCCAAACTTCATAATATGTTTAACATGAATAGTAAGAAACACGTGAATGAGAGAGAATTAAAGATATATACATATACAAATATTGAGTGATGACATTATTAAGCGTAAAATCGTTTACATCTTTCGTAATCGAAATGAACGAGTTTACTGAAGAAAAGCAACACCAACGGTGTAAAAATGGACGACAATTTATAAATGAACTCTGACCCAGCTCATGTAGCATTGGAAATAATATCTTGTGTCTTCGATAATGTCAGTTTGATAAGCATTGAGTCTCAGTTTATGATATATTCATTTATTTTATATGCTGTGTGAAACTGGGAAACACATAATTACTTAATCACTTATTTTACTATTTTTTTTATATTTTTTTTTCGATTATACATGGTATGGACATGCTTTTACTTCGACTTGTTTATATTTTTGTACACAAATGGATACTCTAAGTTTAAGATCTAAAGTCTGACTACGTACCAGAGAGAAGCCATTACGGGTGTATTCGAGAGGATAGAAATGTTTATGCAAACACGGACTGGCAGTAGAAAATTGCTTATGTGTGAGTCCATTCCAGCTGTGTGTTCCCTGTTTCGCGATAATGTTGGAAAAGTATTCAAATTTGAACGACTTCATTTCGATTGGACGCGGTGGCAAAGTCACAGCATCCAATAATATTCACAGGCGCGAAGCATTGAAATATCTGATCGATCCGCCAAGGTGTAGTTACATTGGCTAGAGAAGAAGATGTCTATCAAGAGTAGAACCGAGATGATTTGTTACAGCTCCTGGCTTGAAACAGAGAGCCTTTGCAGCTCATTAAACCTTGAAATGTTTCAGGCAATAAGCAAATACCACTTTACTCAAACAAATTAGTACCAAGATTTTACCATGACCAATTTAGCACTTGGGGAGGTATTGTTGGCTCTGCACGAACAAGGCTGTGCACAACCTTAAATATTAGTCTTGAACAGCAGTCCATCTAGCTCTGACGATACACTGAGTCGTATGCAAATTACATGTGTTGCATCAAGCTGTGTGAGTGTATAGGAACAAAAACAGACAGACCTATTAAATTCTTAATTACCAGTTATAAATATCTCAGTATATATTTCAATATTTTGCACGAGATTTTGATGGTCAAAGAAACAATATTTGAATAATGATTGTATTTGGCAATAGAGAATCACAAATAAAAAGTAATAATAGCTGACACAAGTACGATACCTTTTCCATTTTATTTAAACACAAGAAGCATCACATCCCGATATACATTTACAATCTAAAATTCGGTTGAGGATGCTATATATATATATATATATATATATATATATATATATATATATATATATATATATATATATATATATCTTCACCTTTAACACATCGTTTTACAGAGAAAGATAATTTGTCGTTGTCTTCAACTCTTAGAACTGATGAAACAGTGGGGGAAAAAAACATTGTCGTTTATAACAGAATAAGTAGCAATAATCAATTATACCAAAACAAGATCTGTTATCTGTAATATGGACCAACGACGTTGGATTAACAACAGACGGAATGGTGTCGATCCTATCCATTTCCGCTGAAACCTTAGCAGTAATATTTTCAAGTTTGAAATGTCTGCCGATTGTGTCCACTGAAAACCGCGAAGAATGCATCAGTTTTATAATGGGTCTTTCCACACATCCGAAGTGTAATCATCAATATAGGTGCAATATTAGACACTATGTTCCTGACGTTATTCTCCACAGGAAATATCAAGAACGCAAGGCACGAGACAGTGTCAGTGTCATGGAATTCAAGCCCTGTCGTGGTTGATAGGAATAAAAACATGGCGTATTTGAAACTTTAACGATGCGACCGTGATGGATTTGTTTTACTATTGCCTTTCTGTGCACATGTAAAATCTTAACATGAGTTTGGGGTTTTATCACGAGTTAAATTTGTATTAGTGAAAATATTCGTGTCTACTGGAAGAGTTAAGAGACTACGGGTCAGATCCATACACTAGACCAGTTTTGTGACTACAGAGAAGTTTCGTGACTACGGAAACAGTTTAGAGACTACGGGTCAGTTCCGTACACTGGGCCAATTTCTTGTGTACAGAGACAATTTCGTGACTACGGAAACAGTTTGGAGACTTCGGATCAGATCCGTACACTGGGCCATTTTTGTGACTACAGAGACAGTTTCGCGCCTACCGAGGCAGGTTCGTGACTTCTGGGCGAGATTATCAAAATTTTGTTGAAATATCGATTCATAATACCACGAAAATAATTCTATCCATGGCCCAAACCCTGACATATTGAACGCATAGGAGATTAGTATGTGCTACGGTGCCTTGCTCGTCATGTTTACCTTAACACTTAGTTTCTCTCGACTGAAAAAAAGATTCATCGCATTGTCTTTTCTTGTCTTTTTTTCATTTTAATATAATTTAACTGAGTATAATATGCCCGGATCAATTTGGAATGCATGAGCTTATATAAGTTCTTTAGCATTAAAACCGGAGTTTATATCCCTTTTTATACGAAATTGCGTCCACTGATCAGTAGTCATTCTTGTTTTAATCTGGGTCAGATATTCTGCGAAAGCAAGAACTGTTTCTGGAGAAATTGAACTTTTAAGAGCAAACTCTTTTTAGTGTTGTCCATGTTTATGTTGCCTTTCTATTTTTCATCTTCTTTTCATTTAGTTTCGATAGTTTGCAAAATACTTTAAGATAAAAATTATCAAAATCGTTAGACAATATGTGAATAATATCCCTAGGGTAAAAGTACTAAAGGTGCTAATTCATTGCTTGCAAATCAATGATGCAAAAGCTGCAAATCGTATGAGTTGTGACATTTAAGCAATTATATTTTGTCTCAACCTGAAGTGTAATTGATGACGCTGAGTGTATCCCGGTTATAATCAAAGATGTTTCATGTATAATGTAGCCCAATCATAACCAGAACAGAACGGAACAAAATTATACTGATTTGACGTAAGCTAAAAAAAAAAAAAATCCTCCAAAACAGCAACAAAAAAAACCAACAAAAAACTAAAAACAGAAACAAAACAAAAACAAGCAAAAATCATAATACAATACATAATTCATATACAATACACTGCTGCATAAATTTGTGAATAATGGCGATAAAAAGCCGTGTACCTCAGAACGAGCGAGAGAGAGAGAGAGAGAGAGAGAGAGAGAGAGAGAGAGAGAGAGAATAATCTATATTTTAATACATGATACACATATTTACCTAGGTATTTTACAGTTGCTAAAACTTTCTTTTTGAATAGTTCTAATATTTTATACATCCTGGTTTCTGCTAATGATAGAGTTCAATATATATGATTCTAAGCGACGTGTATAGAGCCCATATCAAGACAAAATGATATTTATTTTCCATCTCATAATTTACAGAAAGTTAATACATTCCTTTCATATTGTTCGTTAATCACTGACGCTGAATGTAGCCGAGCTATAACCTTTGATGCTTAACGTGTAATGTTGTCCACGTATAATCACTGATGCGTAAGTTTGCCTAAATATAATCACTGATGGATAATGTTGGCCATTTATAATCACTTATACATAATACTGGCCATGTAGGATCAGCTATGCATTATATTAACCGTGTATAATCACTGATACATTTTGTTGGCCATGTATACTCACTGACGCATAACAGTGAACAAATAATGTATATGTCCCACTCCTACAAGCAAACTATGATAACAATTAATTTTAAAACTGAGTTATGTCATTTGGTTGATTCTTAGAGTTAGGTGGGTCATCGGTGAAGGGAACTCAGGGCTGAAAATCTTTTATATATCTGCAGATGGTCTATGAACGAAAACGTGGTATCGTATGTATCGTATTAAACTATTATTACGACTCTTTGGTCTTTAACTTAGTCACAGAAATAAAAGAAAACCCCAAACTACTTAGTAAAATTCAACAAGCAATTCTTAAAATACAACGGGAAAATTTAAAAGGAACTTAAATATTGCGAATTAAATCCCAAATAATTTTCAATTTTTATCACAAGTCCATAAGTATAGAGTGTTTTGAATGAATTAAAATCTTGAATGTGCTTACTGTGATGTGCTTACTTACCAGCATTCTTGAATAACCATATGTACCAATAGTCTTGATTTATCATTATTACATAGTCTCACATGCCTTTGAATATCTGAACACGATATCAAATAACTCCACAGCCTGATCTTAAGATAGGAATGAATAAAAATATGTGTTTATCTCTACTTTAGATAAAAACCTAAGACACAATACGATGGCCAGGATGTGGGTTTTAACTTCACTTCCAGAACAATCCAAGGTCAAAAGACCATGCGAACAGGTTTGCAAATTTAACACTATCTTAACGTTCACTCTACAATCAAGAAAAAGTTATCTATTTAAATATCATGTTTGCAAATCACCATTAGCTTAAACAAAAACCAAAATTCATAGATAAAAGTTAAGCACACAATATAGACGTACATAACATACGTTTGAGACATCTGCGAAGTTGATAGTAATCACATCGCGTGTTCAAATTGAATAAGAAATGGGACAAACTGCAAGAAGGAGATATTAAATTATGTTGCACATAATTTCTCAGATTATCTTATAACCCTGATATTATAGTCCGATTTTCTTTAGTATGACGTTTGCCAGTGTCGTGGAACTGGCGCTGCGAAAAAGAACGAACAATATTCATATCATAAAATAGAAACCGGACAAGATGTTACATAGCTCTGAGCGAGTTTGACCGTACAATGTTGTTTATCGTGCAAGCCGTGAAAATGAAAATACGAATGCAAATTTACAGCTGTTTCATATCAGATATCAAAGGCCGTGCTATTAATATGTAATATGCTACAGGATATATTTTTTACGTCAGCAAAGAGGTTTTACACTAAAGCTGACATCAAATATAATATGGAATAATCCATATTCATTTGATTTACTGATATTCTTTGTTTATGCAAGACATGAGGGTTTATTCCTGTGAAATTACTGAATGCATACCGTGTACAACTTGTATTTATGCGAAAGAGGTTCAAATTAAATAGTGCAGTGTAAAATTACATTTACGTTTGTGGGCTTAACTTGTTACTGTATTACCCGTCAACCCCCACCCCAACCCCCTCTGCACATATACCTTGAATCCTTTAAATTTGAGACAAGGAAAAGTCGTTTTCATTTTATCTTTTTCTGCATAAGCTGACCAGCCACGTTTCATAGCTTACAAAATATTATCTATCACAACGTTCAAGTGTGATCCACATGATAATCTACTTAAACTGTCCAAACTCACCTGGGGATTACACTGAAACTTCCAGCTTAACAAAATGGCGGAAATATGCCATTACTGGATACAACAAGGCCCTAAAAACTATTGGGACTACTGAGATAGTTTCCTTCCTGGCGAAACCGTGAAGGCGGAAGAAAAAAATTACTGAATAGAGATCCTGACATTAATGGATTTATCTGGTGTTGCAAAACCAATCCGGACGTACAATGGAAAGGATGTACTGACCTCGGGGAGATGAGCAATTATATTTATTTTTCTCTCATTAATCAATATATAAATTTCATAACACCTGCAGAGGCTTTAAGAATGCAAATTGATTTTCTGACCACGAGTCTTTGATATGACTTGGTATTAAATTAAATGTACTTATTAACTCAACGATAAAGCGATTTGTTAATCAATTAAACAAAGACTTGATAAGATCCATATTTGCAGCTGTTTTTTGTTTCTATTTATCACCCTTTTCTGCCTCTCACTTACTAAAATTTGTAACAGCACATTGATTGGCGCAAAGATAGTTATTTAAAATATTGAAGAATGGTAGGAAGTTATTTAAATAGTGCAGACACATCATTATCTGATTGTCTCTTTGATATACGACGAACTACAAGAAACAAAGAACTTCAGATAAGTAGAGAAATAGTATTGCCAGCATACAAAATGAAATTAAACAAAAGCAAGGGAAACAAAAGTGAATGACGAATCAGTTTGAGACCATGCAGCTTACAAATATCAGTTGGAGTGGATCAAAATCAAAGGCTAAGATCAATGTTGTCAGATACGACCTTTTATACAAAGAGCAATGAATAACTATTTTATGTGCTCAACTATTTTATATAACGTTACAGGAAAGGGATTTGTAAAACATATAGGCAACATTTAAAGACATATGGTGTCATCTTTGTACATTTCTACATTTTCTAAATGGTCACCTTATAAATGAAAATGGCCTCGGTAAAGAAGCAAAACGGTGCTTTATCATGGCAATTCTGCAGTCTGCAGGTTGCAATAAAACCAATTTAATTTTTTATAACAAGAGAAATTTTTTAAGTTATTTAAATTTTTTAATAAACGTATTTGATGTGCTAAACTTTAAGTCCATATAAACTTTTTTCCTTTCCCAATGAAGTGATCTGCGAAGATTGAGGTATGACAAATTCAAACATAAGGGATGACCTTGATGAAATAGCACAAGTCAGGTCAGAACGATTAAAAGTAAAATTATGTGAACAAAGTTTTCTTACGTAAGGTTATTGTCTACGAACAACGAAAATAAATTAAGTCTCTCACCTGTCATAGTTTCTTTATTGCACAATGTATGTCATCATTATAATAGTAAATTCTTGAATTACAACAATGTAGGCCTCCTCAAGTTCTATTGACATGCGTATGGTAAGATAGAGAGGTAACCAGCAAGCTACGAATTTCATACGAATTTTAAGCTGATCTGCTCGAGACAGGTAGATTTGTATGTTCTGATTAGCACCCGCATGTATAAGAAATCAGTCGATCTAATAGCCTACTCTGAAATGGTATGAAGAAGTGATCGCCTTTGAGGCTTTTCCGCTTCGCCACACTAGCACTTTCATCTGATATTTTCCACATATATATATATATATATATATATATATATATATATATATATATATATATATATATATATATATATATATATATATATCAGTTGAATGAAAGTTGTATCTAAAATTAAGAAATAAAATATTGAAAAAAATTTCCTCTACATTTTATTCATTTAAGGAATACTTGGAGATATTTTGACAGAAAATGACTTTCTTACTTAAATACTCACAGGTAATGATAATTAGATGTTTTCTGGTGTTGCTTTTTCTTTGAATGCAGTGGATAAGGGGAAACAACTTAGGCCATGACTATTTCCAATACATTAAAGAGTTGTGCCCCTTTCATGGAGACTAAACCGATGACTACTTAAGTTTTGTATTTTATCTGGAGGTCATAAGATTGAAAGTTTTAGTCTAGGGATGCCTGATATTTGAAGACATATATATATATATATATATATATATATATATATATATATATATATATATATATATATACAATAAACCGACAACGAACAGTGCAAAACTAGTATCTAACTAGCCTAACTTTAAACTAATTGACACCTTTCGCAAATTGAACCCCTCATCAAAAATGTACACATGGTACCGAAACACACTAGACCCCTCGTTACCAATGCTAGCAAGCAGACTTGATCGACTATATGTTTCTAAAAATATAGCAGATTTCATCATTAATTCGACAATAGTTAACTTTACTCAATCTGACCACGATGCAGCAGTTTTAACTATCACATGCAACCTCATCAATATCATAT